>JALLPB010004302.1:0-11078 GCA_036939975.1 Cyclostephanos tholiformis | reverse complement strand
TCTTCCTCCCCAAGTCCTCCTCCTTCCCAATCATTGGACCCCTCACCTGTTGAGCAATCCATTGCCTTAACAATGGAATAATACACCCATTTAGCTATATGAATGTGATGCAGGCATTCAGGGTCACCTGTTGGGATTTTGGCCCTTGCCATCTCCTGAAATTTGCACTTTAGGGATTTGGCAGTCCGATTCCAATCAGGGAAAAAGGAAATATGCTTGTTCCAAACCCACTCCCACTCGGTACTGCTGATGGGAACAAATTCCTAGACGGACTCTGCTAGGCTTTCAAGCTCATTGGTGGTGAAGTTAATGCCCCTCTTCCCCCACACCATGGTGATGAGTGCGGGCACTTTTTTTGTAATCCTGATAAATGCCTCTCTGTTGATGTCATCCCCAATTTAGATCCAATTCGTTTTGGCATCATCAACTCGATAGATTCTCACAATACCTGAATATTCACCTTTCATTCCATTGGCATATCGGGTGCCCACCGCGATGGTCTTGCCATCGCCAGAGAGGGAAAAATAATATCCAAAATCATTGCAATCATCATCTGCATCACTGACAATGTCTTGGCCAATCTGCTTCCAAGCATTAGCGTCATTGATATTCACTCTGCTCATCAGGGAGAAAGAAGACTCTCACATATCCTGCTTTCCCAAAAATCGATCTTTCAAAATATCCCGGCGACCTGATCGCGAGAGTATTGCCATCGGGCAAGAGATTTATGGACCATCCAAACCTATCATACATTCAGACAACGGCGAGGGGTCGACCTAAGGGTTAACAGCCTGGCGGTCCTACCACTCACCCTATCATAAAACCCGCCCCATCTAAAAATATACCCAATTTATGCCTCGTCACTGGATTTGGGTCCATCCACATTACCCGTCGCTTGCCAACAGTGTGGCGCATCTGCCGATGCCGGGGGGAGGTCGTCCGGCAACTGAAAGTAGGCCAACCACGTAGGTTTCGGGTGGTGGTCCTATCACCTACCCTGACTCTCAAAAATCCCTTCCACGCAACCCCCACACACGCCCCTCTAATTTGTCCCTCGTTGGCAAATCGCACCAGCACATTACGTCATCTGCTGTGATGCAACAGTGTCATGCAGCTCCTGGTGCCAGGGGGTGGCCGTCAGGCGATGGCAAGGGGTCCATCTGAAGAGGTTTCGGCCGATGGCCCGGCGATGGCCCAAATATAATGATTCACCCCCCTCCAAAAGAGTGTTGACTCTCCCCTCGTGGGACGATTTAGACCAAACCATGACACATATCACGAGACAATAGTATTCCGTGGCTACTGGTGTGGGGGGATTGTCCCCCACCCATCATGAGGGTTCGAATGAACGGCCTGTCATGTTGGGGCTTTGTTTTAAACCTCTACCATTTTTCAGTAAGAATTCAGGCTACCGGCGGGATAAAGTGTTTGCGAACACTTTATCTTCTTATTGTGGCAGGATGATAGTTTAGCGGCGGAATCAATACATTTTTATTACCATACTACCCTATGAACTCATGACACTGAGGCACGCAGTCTGATGGTTCTTTTTTGGTGATCGGTGCTCAGTGTCGCGATGGCTCGTACGCACATGTTCCTCAGAGAACACTCACACTGCCGATTTGTCTATTGAACGATCCTCGATTATCCTCGGAGGCACGCCAGTTGTCGCGGCGCTGGGGGACATCCGACTCAGTATGTCCCGCGCACTCGGTTCTGCGCTGCGGTACAGCTGCATGATCCCACCCTGCCAGCTCTCGTCCGTCGGCACGAGCCTTACCTTGCGCGACATCGATCTGCCGTCCGTCTCCGCCTTGGCTTCATAGAGTTCCCCTAGCTGTCCGCTTGCCGCATCGCGCGGGAGGAGGATGCGCACAATCTGACGCGTCATGCCCCCCACCGTCATACACGTCGGACATGCAGGATGAGACCTGCTGTATCATCTCTCCATAGGATGAGGGTATTTGGAGGGAATCATTGTTATGGCCGCGGTCTGTTGTCGTCCTTGTGCTACCGCCGTTGACGATTGGTTCCACCGATTTGGAGGCCGAGGGGCACAGCGCCAGCGCCATCCCGACGACCAAAAAGGCGTTCGCATTTGTCAATGCACAAAGGCTTTGACTCAGCATGCGTGGTCATATTATTAGGTTGATTCGCTGTCCATGCGATAGATAATAGAGCGCGCACACTGACAGCCAAGCACTATTCAAAGAGTGCGGCGCAGTGCGCAGTGCCGGGCGTTTTACTGCGAATCAACCTAATATGACCGCGCGCTGAGTGATTGGGGCCAGGCAAGAGCATGAGCAAGCACTGACAGCCAAGCACCATGCACACACGTAAGTGTGAGTGTTCTCTTGGTTGATCGCAGTGAAACGCCCGGCGGCTGCACTCTTTCTATTCCCTATTCAGCCCGGTGAAACGCCCAGCACCGTGCTTGCTGCCGCTGCCGCCGCTGCATCTCAACCTGGCTCTCAGCGCGTGGCCTGAGCAATTGCAATACAACAATCAACTTAGAAGATAATACTCAATGGTAGTCAGTATCATAATGCTTTGCTTATTTAATCAAGTGAAATAACATATACTAAAACACCTAATCTCCTGATCCTCCATAAATACACAGGAACGACTCGAACCCTGGACTGCGTGATACGTTCAAATCTGGGTTGATCACCAAGTCGTAACCAAACTCAAATAGGTATGCAATGAATTCCTGACATTTTTGGAGTTGCGATAAATGTTTTGTCTTCAGCACCGATTCTATTCGATGAAGATCATCATTGTTCATGATAAGTAACCCTCCCTGTTCGTGATTCTTATTCATAAACATCGCAGATGCAGAAGAAACATCAAACCCAGCCACAACTATCTGAGTGAGATTCTCGAAATGACCCAACAACTCCCGGTTGTCGCTTCTTCTACCATGCTTTGAAGGATACAGTAAGTAGAAGTCTGACTCTGGTTTGTCCTTTTTTGACTCAGCCATATGCTCTTTGTGTCTGTCAACGAATCCCCACCTAACAACTTTCCCACTCCTAATAAAGACGCCCCTGTTGTTGTCAAAGTACAAATATGCTCCTTCACGATTTATCGAGCTGTTGTCCACACAAGGTATGAATGTAATTGTGTTTGGGGCCAGAAGACATGACAACTTTCCAAGACACTTGATATCCATTGCAAGATGTTTAGATAGAATCATGCACGCAGCCACCACAGGCAAATTTTTGTAAGCAAGTGTGAGTACCCAGTGATTGCATTTTGATGTATCATTGATTCTTGCCTTAATGTGTGATCTGAATCGTGCTTCTAACTTTCTCAACAGATTGTCGGCCTTTTCTTTATCGAATGATGTTAATTCCATTGGTGATGATGTAATCTTGTCCAGGCCAAGGAGGTCCACCGCATATTTTACCCATGACTCATGTGATAGCAATGTCGATGGTAAGATGGTGTCGTCTTTGTTCAATATGATCCGCTGCACCTGCATAATTCCTACTACCTCATCGTCCACAACCCGAGACATATCATGTGGTTGGTTTCCTTCAATATAGTTAGTCATCATTCGACAATCAAATGCAACTTGGATGCGTTTCCTCTTGGTTGAATCAGTATTGGTCTTGGCTTCTTCCAATGTTCCTTTCGCAGGCAGAGAGGCTTTGGTGCGGTAGTTTGTGTCACATGCAAAGATGAATGCCTCTAGCTGGGCATTAGTCAAACCCGCAAAGATCTCTAGTGTGGATTTCTCAAGATGCTCTTCTCCGAACTCATCTTCTCCAATTACCTTCTCCTTCTGGAGCTTCTGACAGATGAGTGCAACCACTTCTCTATTTGCCTCAATCCTCAACTGATGCTTTGCATTTTCAGCGATCATCTTCTCGGTTAATTTTGCCTGGATTGACTGATGACGTTCATGACGTAAGTTCTTTTGATATTCGTGACTCAAACATTTCGAACGCTGATAACTTTCCTGTGAAATCGTTGCTGATCTAACAACAACTTTTCCATGAACGTCCTTATCCTGCCTAACTCCACATTCATCAAAGTAATGGTCAGGGATATGTCCTTGATCTTCCATAATACTCAGGTAGTGATTGAAATTTCTGATGATACTGTCATATTCTTCCCGTTCAATCTTCTGGCGACAAGTTGCCAAGATCTTATCCCATACTGGCCATCGTTGTACATCAGGGTTAATAATTCCTTGGGAACATGATCAATACGATGTGTGAGAAAGACTGGGCGTCAAATGCAACAATCATCCAATGCAGTATGACTTACCGGCTTCCAGAAACCCATGCACAATGTTTTTCCTTGTGCATGTTTTTGTCAATATGTCTGGAAGTGTTGCAAGAAAATCAATCAACGCATTCTTCTTGTTTGGCTTAAGAGTGAGTGACTTTAATTCTTGTCGATCAAAGATGCCCATCACAAGCTTTTTCATTGGACACCTATCAGCTGGTATGTCTTTTACCGACTGAGATGAGATCTCACTCTTTATTCCTTTAAATACACGACAAAGATCAGCTGGTTGTTCCACACCAGACCGTGCTGCGTTTTGTTTGTTAGGAATAATTTTGTTCTCTGTAAACTGGTCAATATCATTCACGATGGCATAAATTTGTGACAAGTCACCATCACACCATGTAACTGCGATCAATTCATCAGGGATTTCTTCACCTTCTTTGATATCAAAGTCACAATACTTCTTGCGCTGCTGGTGAATACCTGGAATGAGAATTTGTTTCTGATAGTAATTGAAGCGCTCTTTCTCGGCACCTTCAGAATTTCTCATCAGAAATAAATGACCAACTTGTTGGCTGGAACCTATGCCAACTCCAACATCACCACCACCAATACACATCCCTGGAATTTCAACATGAATGAAATCTTCTCCCGGTGGCATCTCTTTTTCGGTGAGACCCGACACTGTCACTGCTACTGAAAAGCTATTGCCACCTGCTGTGAATGAAAATGTGAGTTTCACTCACATACCATTCATTGCCTTGCTGTCTTCTGGCCGATAGATTGCACTTGTTCCTCTCTTCAGGATAGAAGTCTTGGTGGCAAGAACAAACTTTGGAGCCACATCCTTTGTTCCTTCAAAAATGTATTCTGTTGTATCATCTGTTGATATGATAAGTTCTGGACGAACTGGAACAATATGAGTACCCCAAAATGCAGAGACTGCATCTACCAACCTTTGAGTAGACTTTGGCAGCCTTTTTAGTTCAGCTCTTAGATGAGGATCTTCATTTGACACGGGAATGAAATGAGTGTAAGCTATTAATGCAAGGTTGCAGATTGGCCCACGAAGTGAATGCTCGGCCGCATTCCTTGTTGTTGTCTTCATGATGCATGATTGGGAAATGGACATGTTAGTTTGATCAGCAAGCAAAGCAGTATAATTCCTGACCGTTTTCTTATCAATTGTAGGAGTTGTCAAAGGAACACATCCTTCATCGTTTATCTTCTTTGATTGAATCTCTACCAACATGTTGGATATTTCACCTGAAGACCAGCCACGACCAGATCTAGATTGTAATTCCTCTGCCATGGTTTGCACCTCTTCAAGACTGGCAATCGGTATTCTGCCTTTCGTCCATGGTGTATCTGGTGTTGGTTTGCCTTCAGCATCTAATGACATCATCCGACGAAGTGTTTGTACAGTACATGGTACATAGCCCAGATTGATCATGTCATTCATAGCTGTGCATATTTCCTTGGATCCCTTCTTGTACTTCCGTAGTTCAATCACGACTTCAGATTTACGGTATTGAACTCCATCGGACGGTGGAGTAATGGTTACATTTGTCTTAGTTCTCTTCTTAGATGGTGTGATACTGTTGGCAACACCTTTCATCTTCCTCTCCTCTTGCAATACATAGTCAGAAAGAAGCTGCAATTCTGGTGACATTCTACTATTGCTCTCGTCCACCACTTCACGTACCCTCTTACGTTCATTTCTGTCGTGGAGATATTTTACAGAGGGAATTGGAGCAAGGCTTTTGCTGATGTCGTTGAGAGATGTAGCAGCACGTGAAACCAATGGCCTAATGATGTTCTTCAATTGCCGTGACTTTGCAATTATTTCGTTTCGAGAAGTGTGAATGTTGATGAAAAGTCTGGTGTAATCGTCCAAAACCTTAGCAGCTCTCTCCAGATTGCTGGCAGTGATCAACAGTACCTTTGTTGCATCAAATTGTACATCACTTTTAGTCCGAATGGATACAGGTGAATCTGAAGTGCCTCGACCACCACCACTGATTGACTGGTAGTTATCGTATCCACTGTTGGAGGTAGGCTGGGTGCGCATGTTGATCCAACAACAAATTAAAATTATGGCGGATTGTTGCTTTCCCTTTGGCGGCACGTGAGGTTGTGTTATGTGTCGTCATTGAAACTGTTGCACCAGCATTCGAATATATTTGAATATACCATAATTTGAATAGGGAGAAAGTAGAAACAGCCACCAGCAACAACGGTAGTGCCATTGGTGATTGTTGTGTTCCCCCAATATTCTCCACGATTTTTTTGTCAACTGTGTCGATCTGGTAGCGGCCATCCCCCCCTGCAAGAGTGCCTCCCAACCCCACAAATTCATCTCCCGCTTCCCCTACGTCGGCGACCCGAATCCGATTGATTGTGGAGTAATTTTTCCATGCCATCATCATCAACGTCCATGATAATGATGAAATAATAGATAAAAACAGAGGTGTGTCGTCAGGACGCCGGCGCATGAACAAACCATTGCGCAGCGCAACTGCGCTCCAATAGGGTTGTGCGCGCGGTCAGGAGGATCATTTTGGTTTGATCGGAATTTCTATATCATAAAAATTGGCCGAGTTATGGCGAAAATCGGCAATGGGGTTGGAGGCTAGCTGTAC
This sequence comes from Cyclostephanos tholiformis, assembly GCA_036939975.1. Taxonomy (NCBI): domain Eukaryota; phylum Bacillariophyta; class Thalassiosirophyceae; order Thalassiosirales; family Thalassiosiraceae; genus Cyclostephanos; species Cyclostephanos tholiformis. Next base: position 4,197 of record JALLPB010004302.1, on the reverse strand, counting down.
GGTGGCCATTTTCGGAGGTTGTGCGATGTGGCTTTTTTTTCGGAGTCTGCTCACGAACACTTTATCCCTACGAACGCTTTATCCCGCTGGTAGCTGGCATCTTCAAAATCATCATGTCGCGCTCGAGACTTGCCGTGGTCTTGTTCTTCACTGTCCATGTTCAGCTCATCGATGGGTTATCCGTCGGATCAGCTCGTAATATAATTGCGTCGACGAACAAATATGAGAAGGATTTGATGTGGATACCGAGGCCGAAAAATAATGATGCTGTTGGGATTCCGGGTGGAGTCGATAGACGGGCTTTCTTCCTCTCTGCGGTTTGCGCCGCGCTCATTCTGGCTGCACCCGAAAATGCGGATGCGGCCGCCGAGGCTTCGCAAGATCCAATGATTCATGAACCTGCATCATCGGTTGACGTTTCGATGACAACCTCATCGGTATATACAGATTCGTCCTCATCGGCAGTCGAAGCCATCGACGTTCGCGCTATCATCGAAAGAGCGGCAAAAAAGGCAATGGGCGGGGGGAAAGCGGGTGCGGCGGCCGCTGTGGTTCAAGTTTTCTCTCTCATGTGGTTGAGGACTACCATGAACTATCAATATCGCTTTGGTGAGTAGAGTTATTGATTTTTCATTGAGCTATTACATGAAATTAGCGCGGTCTACGATTTGCTTGTTTCACACACTGGAGTGACCGCGTGCCGTTCCCTCTCCTTGCTCTTTCTTTCCGATACGATTTCATAGGGGGCACGCTCTCATCTTCGCTAAAAAAACTTTACGAAGAAGGAGGCATTCCAAGATTATATCAAGGACTCTCCTTTGCTCTTATTCAGGTACGATCCCGCAATCATATTCCTCGCATCTTCTATCGCTGCATGCCCGTCTCATCTCCTGAAATCCTGTCGAAGGGTCCACTCACTCGATTCGGAGATACGGCGGCGAATGTTGGGATCTTAGCACTGCTGGAGAGCATACCAGAAACTGCATCATTACCAATCCCTATCAAGTAAGGAGACGCTTCGGAATTTCACTTTCTTTTTGAGAAATAAAACTAACTTTATCCTCGATTGTAGAACTGCAGCAGGAAGCATATCGGCCGGACTTTGGCGTATCGTCCTTATGCCTATTGATACTAGCAAAACTGTACTGCAAGTGGAAGGATCGGATGGTTTGAATAGGCTCAAGGAACGAGTGCTCGAGCGTGGACCAGCTCCCCTTTATCAGGGCGCTCTTGCGAGTGCTGCAGCAACAACTGCGGGACACTTTCCTTGGTTTACAACTTACAACTTCTTGAACGAGAAAATTCCACAGATCGCCAAAGAGGATGATATTCTCCTGTTTCTTGTCAGGTCTGCGGTGCTTGGTCTCTCGGCATCGAGTGTATCGGATGTCGTCTCGAATAGTTTGCGTGGTGAGTCCTTGCTTGTGCTACTTATTATTTGAAAAGACGTGCGATATCTGATAAATTCAATAACCAAGTGATCAAGACTACGAAACAAACGGCGAGTCTTGGGGGAGATGGTAAGAACGAGATTTCGTACAAAGAAGCAATAGCACTTATCATTCAAAACGATGGCGTATTGGGCCTGCTTGGGCGTGGACTGCAGACGCGATTATTGACAAACGCGATTCAAGGAGCCCTTTTTAGTGTCCTGTGGAAGTATTTCCAAATGAATATGTAGTATTATACGGCCGACTCCCACTTCTTAATTAGCAAAAATCAACAGGCTTAAATACCTGATCTGATGTCAAAGTTCTTCTTATCTGTCCTGTGCAACAGAGTCACAATATGAAGCTAAAGTTTATTTTGATAGACAACTGTGACTAACTCATCCCTTCTATGCCGGCGAGGGGGACCGTACCCAAACGTCGGCCTCCTGTCTCCTCCTTCTGTCATGACGGAAGTTCTCTTTTTTACAACAATCAAACTTCATACAACAACGCCTTCTTATCTCCTTCCAACCACACTTTCACGTGTGATTGAGCTTCGCCACTCGAATCTCCGCCCAATCGCTGCCTCAACTCCAAGTTCGCCTTCCCTAATAAAGAATACTTTTCACCCAGCTCCTGCACTTTCTTTGAGTACTTTTCATTGTTCAACAGTATTGTCTCTCTCAGAGATTGGTTCTTTTCGATCAGAGACTTTGTCCTTTTCTCAATCTCTGCTGCTTGCAATAGGTCAGTCTCAGCTTTCACTTTTTTCATCTGAGCAAGCTCGGCATCGAGACGGCCCAGTTCCTGGTTAACTTGACAATTCGGCGAAGAGTCTACCTGCTCCTGCAGCGATTGGTTGATCACTGTCAGGGTATTAACCTGATCTTTCAACTCACGGAGCCTTATTTGAGCCTTCTCTCTGTCCTCTTCCAACATGGTTAATTTCAACTCCAACTCACGGAATCTGTTAGCAAAGGAGATGTTTTCGCCTTCCAGTAGTTGGTTCCTAGACTGGGCCATTTTCAGGGCGACTTCTCCCTTGGAAACATCTGCTTCTAGTAAAGCTATCTTGGAATATAGGATTTCATTCCTGTTGTCCAGGTGTGATAAGACAGTCTGGAGGGCTTCGACAATCTGCACATTGCACGTACTGTTTTCATCCGAAAAAGCATTGATCTTCATTTGCGAGCCTTTTTCACTAAGAATCGTCTTAATTTGATCAAATAACTGATTGCTCGCCATTTCCTTCAGGTCCGCCGCAATTCTAATCTCTTCCTTCTCATCATTTAGACTATTAATTTGCGTCCGGAATGCGACATTGTCTGCCTCAGCCTTGGCTAAGATTCGTTCGCATAACTTGGACTCGTCTGTATTAGCTGCCATGGATAAAGTCAGCTCATTCACCTTTTTCACCAGCTCGTCAATGATTTTCTGCTGGGGAGAATTCATCTCAGTCAGGGTTTCTGCCTGCTGTTGAACTAGTCTCTCATCTTGCTCAGGCGATGGCTCCCCTTCATATGATGGATACAGATAACTGATGGCAGATCGTGCAAAATTGGTTATGGCTTTTGCTGCATCGGTAACTTCACTCCCACTGGAGGATGCAATGCTTGAGGATTCTCTGTTCTCCAACAGTTTTTTACTCGAGCAACTAAAATTGGATGCTCTTGGGGTCTTTGAAGTGTTGCCGTCACTTGCCTCGGCCTTTTGCACAAAATCTGGAACATCAACTTGTGCAAATCGTTCCGGCACAGTTTGGTGTGTATGCCGGCGCTCAACAGAAGGCGGTGTTTCCTTCCAAGACTCATTAATGTCATCGCGGCTTGAATTGGATGCTCTTGGGGTCTTTGAAGCGTTGCCGCCACTTGCATCGGCCTTTTGCACGAAATCAGGAATACCATTTGGTGCCGGAACAGTTTGGGGTGTATGCCGACGCTCAATAGAGGGCGGCGTTTCTCTCCAAGACGTATGAATGTCATCTCTTCTCTCTACCCGTTTTCTCGACTGTTGATTGTGTTCACGTTTACTCTGCTGCTTAACATCTTTGAAAGGTAACGGGTTCCTCTGCCGCAATACTTTCATTAACACCCCCCTAGATTTGGCATAACACATGAGCAAAGGAGTTTTATCTTTTTTATTTTTGACGTCCAAGCTTTGGGGAAAGGATGTCAATAATGCAGTGAAGACATTTTCATCCTCGCATCCACTTTCGCAGACATAGTGGATGGGCAAATTGCCATCGTGGGGTGTAGGAAGAGAGGCGGCTTGCGGGTAAAGCTGCAACAACGCATGCAACAACTCAAATGGAGGTCGTCGTTGAAGACATATAAGATGGAGAGGTAAATACTGCCAGACTAATCCATCGTCATCGCATTTGCGACAGATCCAGATCCTCGCTTCTGCAGGATTGCATCTCACGGCATCCAACGCCCCCTCCCAATCCCCTCTATTGATTCTTTGAAAGACTTCAGTGGGGTTACTAACGGCATCGACCTCATAAGAGGTGCTCCTCCTCGCAACACGGGGGTCTGTGATTGAAGCACGAGTCATGTTCTGCCTCGGCGCGGTCGATTCGTCCTTTTTTTTTGTGTGAGACTCAATAAAAAAATAAAAAAATATTAATATTACTTTATGAACAACATGGTAAATACCAATTCACTGCGAACGAAATCTTTACCTCTCGTTCGGCGAGGACCTCTACTTATTCCTATTGGAGTTGAGGGAATAGCGAGAGAATGATGAGAAATGACCGTGTGCAAGAGAG
>JALLPB010004233.1:0-10100 GCA_036939975.1 Cyclostephanos tholiformis | reverse complement strand
ACTAAGCTGTGACTGTCTGTCTGTCCATGAATTGAAGTTACAAAGATATTTATGTTTGTCCTTGGGGATGAAGAGCCGCAGGCCCTATCGGCTTGTTGTCTTTGAGGTAATCATCAATGGTGGAGCCCTCAATGAGCACATGGTCAGCAACGGTGGCATTGTCGGGGTAATAAACAAGCGGGCAGTCAACAGCAGTGGAATCTTCAAGGTGATTCTTGAGGGAGGAGCCATAGACAAGTGCATTAAAAGGATTATTTGATTGATTGTTGATGGTGAAATGGAGTGCCTTGTCAGCAAAGCCCGTGGGGTTCTAGCGACTCTCTCAAGGAGTGGGGTGGATTGTCTGCAGGGATGTAATTGTCTTGGGGCAGGTGGCATCTTCAGGAAGTGCAGTGTCAATAGGAAAAGGGTTATATTTATTATTGTGGAGGTGGGATGGAGAGCTAGGTCAGCAATGCCCTGCCCTCCCATATCTATTGGGGGGCTAGCAACACTCTCAAGCAGGGGTGAGTGGGGTTCCAATGGGCTGTTTTTGTTTCAAGAGCTGGCTTGGCAGCTCATTGGATGAATTATTAGTTGATATATTATAAGACATCACACCACAAGCGTTTTTACATGTAAAAAGCACTTGAGGGGCTATGTAAGTGCCAATTTTGGCAATGTCACGGCATAACGCATGATGTACATTGCCGCAACATCACCAAAACTGGTACTAATGTGCAGGAGTGAGCATATTAATTACTAGGAGGGGGGGTGGGGGTGGCAAGAGTGCAAAATTAGATTGTGATGGAAATGATGCCTTCATCAGGCCATCGTTTATCCTTCTTTTCAGGCTTTTGGAACTTGATTTGTTTTCTTTTTCCTGCCAGATTTAAAAAATGGAGGGAAAAGAGCCACTGGACCCTCTACCTCTGTTGGGGGAGGAGTCAACAAAAAACCAAAAGAGCAAATGATACACTGTTTGTGAAGAACTAAAGTTGTAGCATTATGTGTGTATCCATGAGTTACATCAAAAAAATTGCCCACAACTGTTTTTGCAGTCTATTCTAGAACATTGATGCAACCATTCAACTGAGGTGGTACTAATTCAATAAGGATACTTTCTTATATCTGTTCAAGTTTTTGGTCATCCAGCAGGTTTATTTGTGGGTGGTTCAAAGTCGACTGTGTCCTTCAGGTTACTATTCCACCTGTGTTGGACTTGTTTAGGATCATTTTTCCTTGCCAATGCTATCACCGCTCTGATTTACCTTCCTTTTGCATGCCCATGACAATTGCATCCTCATCATCTGTCCAAATATGTGGTCGTCCAGGCTGATGGATGAGTCCTTCGAGTGATCTGTCCACGTTGGTTAACAAAGGATGGATTTGCGTTGAAATTCATTTGTAAATGACATCACTGGAGTGTCAAGAAGAATTTCTGCTTTATTAGCATCCTTGTGTAAATCCAATTCTATGCATCTAAATCCAGATTTAAGGCAGATTCGATATTAGCTGCGACAGATCCAATTGTTTTGGCGATACCAATATTGTTTCAAATATGAGTACCATGTAAACATGCTTGGTCTTGTTCACTATGATTCTCTGGCATCCACTTTCCTTCACGAAATTGAATGTTCCTCGCCATGAACAATCACAGCCTTCAGGTTGGGGTATCCCTTTATGAGGTCTGTGAATATTGTTTACAAAATTTGTTTGGCCTGCTCTGCCACATTGAAGTAAGAATTTCGAGAACTTCTATTCAATAGCCAAGTGGGATCGTTTTTGAATGATATCCAATTTGCACCAAGGACTATGTCCATTCACCAATATCATCGTTTCTGTTGCTGTCATGCTTTTCAATGCTGTAATGGCAAGCTTCAACATCTTCTTCCACACTCTCTCTTTCGGAACTTTATTACACCATGACACCTGATGCCGTGCCTCTCCGGATGAAATTTCTAAATGATAATACACTCGACTTCGTTGAGATTCTCTGTTTGGTTTGCAAAGGGGATGTTCTTCAGTCCATTCCTTTTACCAAGAGTAATTAGGCCAACAAACAGGTTATGACCTTGCATGAAGTCCCGAACGGCATCAAATAAGTACTCTGGCAATGGCGGCATTGGACTCGACAGGGATAGATGGTTAAAATCTTCGTCGCCAATATCAATTGGAAAGAAATGTAATATCATGGGTGTAACTGGATAGTGTTTAGGGCAGGTTACGACCGTGGACATCAACACAGCGGCAGCGACGACTTCTGGAAAGTTGGGGAGATGAAGGGCAGAAGCTTGTCGTCGTCATCGACGCATGGTGACGGCGGGAGGGTAGAGAACGGCATCATTGCATTATTGGCTGCGGCTGGGGAGACTGAGGCCTCATCGTTCCCCCCTCCCACATCGACAATGTCCATAAGTACGACGACGACCACAGCCTGGGGCCAATCGTTGACCTTGATACGACAGTGACGGCAAGGGGTCAATCATCGACCTCTGCTGTTGTGACGACAAGCACTACGGCCGCGAACAATTACCACCTACTACGAACTAACTACCCATCTCCAAACTACCCCCACCCCCCCCGGCCACTACCATCACCCGTCGCCGCCTGTCGCGTACCACTTCGATGTCGGACTCACTGCCGCGTCGGCGGTGGCGTATCAATATCCCCCGGAACAACAGCAACGACAGGTTGACCAAATAGATAAAATGCAATCGCTGGGAGCATTTCTTCGTCATACAGGGTCCGCAGGATAACCTTGAGCAATTGTCGGGCGTGACGAACTCATCGTAACATAAATAGACGGATTGAAATATATCTCGACCCCCTTGATGGAATAAAATACGTGAGTACTATGTCGTTTGAATTTAAAATCTCCTCTCTTCTAGCTCTCTCTCTCTAGATGAACAAAAAAAACGTCAATAATCTACGGTGCGTATTCACCCAGCAATCGGAGAGAAGTGGAATCGGGCACAATGACTCGAGATCAAGGAGGATTTGGACACCCCCAAGAGCAATGGGATGTGACACCCTTTCGAGAAGCACTGGAGAGATTTATTCAGTCCGATGATATTATCGTCAAGCGTTCATCATCGTCACGACCACATGATCTCCAACATATTGTTTCCGATCAACCGATACCATTAATCAATTCGAGTAAGCATAGCATTCTCTCCCTCCTTGAGCTGTACGATGTGAACAAGGCTTTTAAAAACAAAAATGAACGTAAATACCCATCTCTTCGAGGCATTTTAATCCATGAAGTCCAGACGCAGACTAACTTGGAAGACATTCTGACTAGTATTCATACCCCATCTGATAAAAATCACGAAGGGCGGACATCTGATGATTACGATTTTTTGGGGAAAGGTGCAATTGGTGAAGTTGAATACAACGAAGAAAGCTTTCCATCATACGATTCAACCTGTAGCGAAGTAAAGGAGGCATACGATGTAATCTGTTCGCCTCAGAACTATGTGAACTCGCCACATAATGATGGGTCTTGTTTATACTCTCACTACGATAAAGAACAGGAAGATCCCCCCCAGAAGATTGTGCCTGAGGGGCTCCTTGCTCAGTTGCAGCCATTGCAGATGCAATCAAAGACTTCCCTGCACGACGACTCACAAAGCTTAACATTGACAGCTGAGAGACATGTTTTCTCAAGGACAAGTGCAGGCATCGAAGATGAATATGACGAAGAAAGCTTTTCATCATACGATTCAACCTGTAGCGAAGTAAATGAGTTATTCACTGTCATCAATTCGTCTCAGAACGACGGAAACTCACCGCCCAATGATGGCGCACAAGCTCCCCAGATGTTGGTGCTTGAGGAGCTCACGGTTCAGGCGCAGCCCTCGCAGCTGCAGTCACAGACTTCCCCGCACGACCACTCACAAAGATTTACATCGACAGCTGAGAAAGATGCTTTCTCATGGGAAAGTGCAGGCAGTGAAGATGAATACGATGAAGGAAGCTTTCCATCATACGATTCAACTTGTATTGAAGAAAATGAGGTACACGATGACATCAGTTCGTCTCAGAACGAAGGAAACTCACCGCCCAATGATGGCGCAGAAGCTCCCCAAAAGATGATGGGTGAGGATCTCCTGGCTCAGGCACGGCCCTTGCAGCTGCAGGCACATGCCTCTCAGCACCAGCACTCACAAAGTTTTACCTTTACTAGCAATATTAGTGCTTGTGAAACTGGGGCAGAATTGGATATTTCTCCTCGACGATTTATGCAACACAATCAGAAAGGTTGCGCATGGGTTTTTGACATTTGTTAATAGTAAAAGAAGGATATTGACGGTTGCGTTTGATTCCCTACAGTATGATTACCTACATTATGACTAGTACCAAATAACCACGTGGAAGTTGGAATTTTTGGTTACCGCCTTTACTGAAAATACCTCTTTAGACGATAACCGATTTAGATAAGCTCACTCTTTTTGAGTCCTTTTATTGTTATTACACATCTCTCGTTGATCTCCCCTCTCGCCGTGGCGTTGTTGATAATTAAACGGTTTATCAGACCCAAGATTCATACCGGCTGACTACGCATCGACCAACACGCCTAGCGGGGGTATAATTCGCACGCGAGGTAAAACATGGCGGCCATGGCGGCGCCCGCTGTTATATTACGAGATGTCGTCCTCCCGCTGGTTGGACTAACGAATACGGGCCCGATGGCAGGCCGGCAAACGACACAGTTCTTGGCCTTGCATGGCCTCACGTCTGTTAACGACTTCGTCCTGATCGAGCCACATCAGGCAAAGGACATGATCAAAGCGTCGAGCACGAGGTACCCTGCCCAGGCGATGGGCATCCTCATCCAGAATAACCTAACGGGGTTAATCTGGCACGTCAAGGATATGACCCGCCGTGGCCTTCCTATTGACGCGAACACCATCGTATTGAACGACCTACACCGGGGTCATATGGCTTACGAAGCCTACGTTCAAAATAGAGATAAGGGCGACAATATTAAGGCCCTCGAAAAGTGGTGCGATAAGTACGACTTTGATGATTGGGATCGAAAGGTCACGGAGACCTTATCCCTCGTTTATGGGCGCAATTACTGCCCCATTGCATACGTCATTCGGCCAGACAAGCCGGCGGGATGGGATCCCGTAACTGACGCTGTGAACGAATACGAACGACTGATGTACCAACTCCCTTTGAATGGGATTGCCTTCGAGCAGGATAACGAGACCGTGTTCTCTTTCATCCAATTGGCCGTGGTACACACCCAGGCCGAGACTTGGATATACGACCATGTCCTTGCAAGGGATGGTCGTGGGGCAATGCGAGCCCTCCGCAATCATTACGAAGGTGACGCAGAATTGGACGTACAAGCGTCGAAGGCACAGCAGGTCCTTGACACCCTCGTTTACACTAACGAGAAGCACATGACTTTCGAAGCCATGATCACGAAGCTGAACAAGGCCTATAACACCTTGAAGAGGCAAGGCCAGGAATTCACAGATAAGAGCAAAGTGGAGCAGCTTGCCAAGCGCATCAAGAACCCATCGAGGGACATCCAAATCACTGTGGCTGTTGAGAATATGCGTGAGATTCATAAGGCGAACTACACGGCTGCAACGCAATACATAACCACTCGAATGGCCCAAATCAATAGCGCCAGCGTCAACGCTCCGGGGGCAAATGCCCGTCGCATCTCTGAAGTCAGTTCGGGTGATATGGCCCGAACAGAGTGGAATGGGGTCGACATTCGCGACCCATGGAGAAAATTCACTGACGATGAATGGTTCACTAAACTAGGGGACCGTGGTCAGGAGCTCGTTAGAGCTAAACGTCGAAGCAACTCAGGCAGGGGCCATGGCGGACATGGGCGAGGAGGCCGTGGCCGCGGAGGCCGCGGCAGAGGCTACCACGGCCGTGGTCGGGGCGGCCGTGGGGGACAGAGCCAGAACAATGATCGCAACGAGCGAAGTGTCAACGAGGCCTCGACGGGTGACCGAAATACGGCACCTACACAGGACACGGGAGGAAACGTCCCTTCGACGGTGACCACATGTTCCAATTCTCAGGCGAGTACTCCTGGAAACAAAGGTGGACAGAATGGGAACAGATTCGGGACGAACCGTCCTTAACTGATACCATGCGTATGTAACAGAGCGTATAATCGAACTAATTAAATGTAACCAAATGTATCCCCACCTGCAGATATCAAGCTGTCGCCGACGCGAAATTCGGGCAATCCAATCAGGCCTTCGGAGGCCGACCGAGCGAACGGTCAAGAGGTTGAAAACATCAACCAGCACGAATGCCCCTACGACGCACATAGGGATAGAAGCCCGCTGTGAACTTGACACCCGGGCGGACACATGTTGTGCCGGGATAAATTGCAAACCAATTTTCTTCACCGGGCAACAATGTGAAGTACAGGGGTTTTACGACGGCTTCACGCCAGTCCCTAACGTTCCCGTTGCAACTGTCGCTACAGTATGGAGTGACCCTCTAACTGGGGAGGGTTACATTTTGATAATCCACGAAGCTCTATATTTTGGAGGTACGATGGACCACTCGCTTATCAATCCCAACCAACTAAGACATTATGGGGTTATTGTTAACGATAACCCATACGAGCTTGACCCCACGAAGCCCATGGGCCTAAGGATCGATGATGTCAGTCTGATACCTTTTCTTTCGAAGGGATCGACCGTGTTCTTTAATACAAGACACCCGAATGATGACGAATTCAACATATACCCCCACGTTGTCATCACGAGCGACATACCATGGGACCCCCATGGCTTGGTCATGCCTGGGGGTGCGTATGGTGCTGACGATCCTGCCCATGATCGTATGATTAAACATATTATGTTGAACGCCACGGGAAGGGTCAATCGACACGACCAAATTTATGAATCCGACTGTATGTCATTATCCATAAATGGCAACACGGAGCAACTCCTCATCGAGAGAATGATCGGTAGCGTACACATCTCCTCAATACGGCACATGGAGAAGCTCCAATCAAAAACACGCCATTCCCAATTCAGCCCTGAACACGTAGCATCTATATTTAACGTCAGCTTGGGAACTGCGAAAAATATCCTAACTGTCACAACACAGAAGGGCATCAGGCACGCCGTGACGCCTCTAACAAGGCGATACCGCATAGATCATATCCATCTGCACCATACGTACTTGGCTGGCAAGTGGACGCTTGACCACGTTGAGTCCAAATATAAATCAATACGAGGACATACTGGTGCGATAGTGATCTCGAATGGGAATTTTGTTGCAATATACCCTACGGCATCCAAAGGGGATCACGATTCTACTGAATCGTTACGACGGTTTACAGACGATGTTGGCATCCCTGCCAACCTCAAATGTGACATGGCATCGGCATTCGTTGGACGACACACTGATTTCCAGCGACTTACGCAACGTTTAGGAATAAACGTGACATATGCCGAGCCATACCGACACAACCAACTGCAACAAGTGGACGTTGCTATACGAGAGTTAAAACGTCGATGGAGAAATAAAATGGGAACCAAATATGTCCCGCGACGCTTATGGTGTTTTGGACTTGAACATCAAGCCCGACTGATGAATTTTATCCCGCGGGGACGTCANCGCTTATGGTGTTTTGGACTTGAACATCAAGCCCGACTGATGAATTTTATCCCGCGGGGACGTCATGAGCGATCGGGATACGAAATGATCACATGCAAAACACCCGATATCTCAGAATATTTAGACTTTGACTTCTATGACCTGGTTTGGTATTGGCGCCAGCCCCACCCATCCCTGTCTGAACATGATCACAAGTTGGCCCAATGGATGGGCGTAGCCCACAGAGTGGGCTCGGACATGTGCTATTGGCTGATGCCGGTATCCGGGGTCCCAGTTGTGAACTCATCGGTACAGCACGTTACGGCAGATGAAAGACGTAACCCGGAGATAATGCACCGAATTGAGGACTTCAATACAAGGTTGAATACGCGACTAGACGACACAAACTTCGCCCTCCCAGGAGGAGACATTGATGACTTTTACCCAAATGATGTGTACGAGATTCCAACGCAGGGAGATGCACAAAACGGGGACCCGAATGACGGGGACAATGATGTATACGATCGGCCAGAGGCCGACGACGTCGACTCATATGATAACCTAATAGGGGCAACTTTCCTCCTAGACCCCCTCAAAAGCCCAGATAATGTTGCAACGAGGGCTACAGTCATAAGAAGGAAGACTAATTACCTAGGGAACCCACTGGGACGTGCACATGCCAACCCTCTGCTAGATATGAGAGAATATGAGGTAGAACTGGAGGACGGAACCTTCGACTCCTATTTTGCGAATACTATAGCAGAGAATCTCTACAGCCAATGCGACGCGGAGGGCAGAGAATTTAACACAATTAAAGACATAATAGGACATAAGACTGATGGTCACGCATTGACCAAAGCGGATGGCCACCACGTTGTTAGTAACCACCTACGACCAAAAAGGACCACAGCCGGTTGGAAAATAAATATTGAATTCACAGATGGCATGACGTCATGGCTGCCATTGAAAGATGTAAAAGAAAGCAACCCTATTGAATTAGCAGAATACGCTATATTGAACCACATCGATGACAAACCCGCCTTTAAGTGGTGGGTGCCACTGGTAATACGCAAACGAAACAGAATGATAAATAAAGTTAAGAAGAAGTACTGGCGGACTACGCATAAGTTCGGAATACGACTTCCCAAGACAGTGGCCGAAGCTTTTCAAATCGACAAAGAAAATGGGAACACATACTGGGCCGATGCAATAGCCAAAGAAATGAATAAGGCCAAAGTGGCTTATATCCCAATCGAAGGTGCAACACCGGAGGAGGTCAGGGCAAATAAAGTAGACCAACTCCGTGGATTCCAGGAGATAAAGTGTTATATCATATTTGATGTAAAAATGAACTTCACACGAAAAGCAAGGTTTGTGGCCAATGGTCATATGACTGAGACACCCAACTCCCTCCAGCGTAGTGTCCCGGGAGAGCATGAAGATTGCATTTCTTTATTGCCGCACTAAACGACTTGGATCTAATGTCTTGCAATATTGGTAATGCTTACCTTAATGCAAAATGTAGGGAAAAGATTTGGTTCGTTGCAGGAGCCGAGTGTGGACCGGACCTACAAGGATGTGTATGCAAACTTGTTCGAGCACTATAAGGTTTGAAATCGTCCGGAGCAGCTTGGCGAGCAATGTTCTCGGAATTCATAGTAAACATCATGGGGTTCAAGCCCACACGTGCAGATGCCGATGTGTATATGCGGAAAAATATTCGTAATGGAGGCACCCCTTATTACGAATACTTGCTGGTCTATGTGGACGACGTGTTAGTCGTCAGCCACGCGCCAGAAGATGTGATGGTACAAATAGGAAGCAAATTCGAAATAAAGAATGGAGAATACGGCCCGCCAACGTCATACCTAGGAGCGGGAGTTTCAAAAGTGCAACTGGGTAATGGTGATCAGTGCTGGAGCATGAATAGTAGGAACTATGTTAAGGCAGCGGTTGATGTCATACGGGGACTCCTGGCCGAAGATGGTCGTGAACTCAAAACGTCGAAGTCAAAACACGAAGGGCCAATACCCATAAATTATGAACCCGAGCTCGACGCGACCCCTAATTGTGATGAGGAGCATGCGTCATGGTATAGACAAATCATAGGGATATTACGATGGGCTATCGAACTCAAAAGAGTTGATATACTCATGGAGGTGTCCTTTATCACAATATCAGGCGAATCCTCGAGAGGGGCACCTCGAAGCGCTGTACTGGATCATGAATTACTTACATCGATATCCCACGCGATGTTTAATCATGAATCATACCATGCCAGACATAGACGAATCGGTGTTCCGACACGACGATTGGACGGATTTTTATGGCGAGGTGATTGAGGAAGACCCGCCAAACATGCCCGTTCCCCTTGGGAACCCAGTACAAATGTCCTGTTTTGTGGACGCTGACCACGCGGGCAACAAAGTTACCAGAAGATCACACACAGGAATATTTATTTTAGGGAGATTAGTTCAAATACCTCACTTAATTCAAGTAATCATTCGTGGCAGTCCCGGATTTTT
>JALLPB010004181.1:0-10490 GCA_036939975.1 Cyclostephanos tholiformis | reverse complement strand
GGAACATCTTCAGTGTTCCTATGAAATTTTATGTCTACACGTTTTACGCCTACACGCTCAAAGAAATCACAGCCTAAAATGTGTGTGATATCTACATGGGCCACTCCCCTCGTCCGATCCCGATCCACGTAAAGAGAATATGGCAACCAACGATGACCACACTCAGCAAATCCCCAACCCCCCCTCGTCTGGCGAAGGGCGCCCTACCGTCGATCCGAGGTTGCTCCATCATCTCGTGCCGCGCAATCACCACGCCATCGTCGCCGCCGCGCGTCACCAACAACAACGGCATGGCATAATTGCGCCGCCACATCCGCCGCAGCACCAGCACCAGCCATATGCTCAACGGCAGCAGCAGCCGTATCAGCAGCGGCTGTTCACGGGGCATCATCAGCAACCGAATCCCCAGTTGCAGCTACTGCAGCAACAGTCGTATGGCCGCATAGCCGCGCCTCATCTACCTCCTATCGATCCTCTCCAGCATCATCACCACCAGTCGACGTATCATTCACGCGTCCTGCATTCCGCTCCCCCGACCATCCACGTCGATGGCGGCTCCCCCCTCCCCCCTCCCTCCCTTTCGCCTCATCCTCCGATCGCCATCGTGGGCGCGCGGAACCATGGGGGGGGGGTCAAAGGAACCGCGAGCGACTCCACGCCCCCTCCCCCCCCGGACAGCCACGGGGGGACGGACGGTAGGGTCAGCGCCGAAGAGCGGGATTCGAGTAGTAGTAACAATGCGGCGTCGGCGTCGGCTGCAGTGGCGGATGCCGCCGCCGAGGTCATGAGGACTTACGCCCTCATGAGGTACCTGGGCGTGCTCCCATCGGGGCCCGATAGGGCCATTGCCAGGCAGGTGAGAGAAGTGAAGCGCGATTTTTATCATCCCCCCCTCCCCGCGTCTTCGCAGACATCACAGCTCGCTCTCGATCATATTACATCCCACTTTATCCCTTACTTTCAGGCGCAGATTGCGATCGCGGGCGCGGCAACCGCAACCGCGTCCGCCACCAATCGCGCTCCCGGGACGAATCTCGTCGCGGGTTCATCGTCGTCGTCGTCGTCGTCGTCATCGCGTGGTATGACCGACCGCCCCGCCTCCGTCAGCCGTCCGGGTATCAACCTCACTCCTTCCCCCCCTCGGGGGGGGGGCGATGATGACGACGGAAGGGGTGGTGGCGGCGGCGATGATATCAGGGTGAGCAACAAGCAGGGCATCCTGCGCGCGTTCGGCGAGGAGGAACGGCATTTCTACAACGGCCTCGTTCGGATGCTCGGTAAGGATGAGGCCGATCGCATGATCAGTGAGGCCGTCGACGAGACGTACGAGGAGGAGATGATGGGGACAAACAGCGGGTCGTCGTCGACGACTACGAAAATGGCGCCGATGATGCCAACGGCGTTGACTGGAGAGAAGAAATCTCTGCCGGTCAAGGGGCGCGGCTACGACCACACTGAAAAAGAGGTCATCTCAGTGGACGGTACCGAGGACGTGGAGGCAGGCAGGACGGATGTTGTTTTCGACGCGGGGGAGGTGGAGGGTGCCGAGAGAGATTTATTCATCGAGGAACGAGGATTGGGGCCAACTTCAGGGCAGAAAGGTAATTCCATCAGGGGAACAGCAGCGAAGGCGAAAGCACCATCATCTCCATCGAATGCGGTTCAGCATTGGAATAAGCGAAAATCATCCTCGGGAGTGGACATGACTGCGGCTGCCCAGTCGTATGGTTCGAAACGATTTAGGTCAAATAATTCGATGGAAATGGTAACGACGACGCATGTTCCCAACCCGCTGTCGCCGTCATTGCCTTTCATTTCGTCCCATCATTACGGAGAACTCGTGGAAAACACCACGGCGGGAATGCCGCCGCCGACTAAAAATCCAGCCAGCATGGCGGGGAATGCACAACCCACCGCCACCGCAGCGACGGAAGGGAGTAAGCAACAGCGCGATCCGCCAGGATTTGACGAGTTCAAAACTGATCCAGAGTTTTGCTTGATAATACTCAAGGCGGTGGAAAAGTGGAAGAACGAGAATAGGTCATTGGTGATGGGTCAATCAGCAGTCAGTCTGTTCGTGCATGGACTATTGAATA
The DNA here is from genome assembly GCA_036939975.1 of Cyclostephanos tholiformis. Classification (NCBI taxonomy): domain Eukaryota; phylum Bacillariophyta; class Thalassiosirophyceae; order Thalassiosirales; family Thalassiosiraceae; genus Cyclostephanos; species Cyclostephanos tholiformis. The sequence continues at coordinate 8,394 of JALLPB010004181.1, read as the reverse complement.
GTGAGTATTTCAGTCTACTAAGCCGATGGAATCTAATATAATTGTCCGCTTCTACTCTTCCTTTCAACTATCTTTCTTCGCCCAATATACATGCAAATGTTAGTCCCTGACGAACAACTGATCAAACCTGTGGGGAAGAAATCCTCGCCATCCATAGGTGCATATGTGAAAAATGTTATTTGCCCGTACTTCAATGTCCCTCCTGACATTGTCGCTAAGGAGGGACCATGGAAGACCTGCGTGTCTATCTGCTCCGAGAATATATATAGATTCGCGAGGAACGTCTTGTACCAACGTAGGAAATCGATGAAGAGTGCGGTTGAATTGGTCTATTCAATTATGAAACGTTACGGGGAAGTCGAGAACGACATCAAGGCGTTGCGGTTAGAAAATGAGCAATTGCGGAAAGAAATTGCAAAGAAGGATGGACAGATCAACGACCTGGAAGATAAACTCACATTGACTATAAACACATTCACAAAGGAACTTGAGTCCGCCAAAACCAAACATGATATCGAAACAAAAGAATCCGAAACCGCATATACTGAATTCATTCAAAGTCTCTGCACGTCCCATCGTCGGGAGATGGATGATCTGAGGAAGTCGATGAAATCTACGCAAAATATTCACAGGACTTTCATTGATAGTTACGTCGAGGCCAGCTTGGACTTGCTGCGGAAAAGCAACTGTGACAGTCCAACGTTGTGATGACGGATGAGTCAATTTTTGTATTTATCATATTTGGGATTGTGTATAAATTAATTTGAGAGCAAAATTCCATCGCTCTCTCGGTTCTGTTACCTCCATCGATGAATTGATTTCGGAGTTGGCGCGAAAAAAAAAACCTTCGTATCATGTATAGGAGCGATCTGTGGCTCCTCACCTTGGGCCCATGCACATTAAACTGGTAACCGTTTTTTCGTTCTATTTTGGTGCTGCCCTCTGCCAGCAGCACCCAAAATCGGCGAGGAGGACGAAGGTGCGGTTGAGAGATGGGCGAAAAATGAGGATGCGAATCAAAATACCTAATCAGCGAAGTAAAATAAAAAATGAGCAAATTATTTTGTCAATCAATTTTTTTGGGAAAATAGTCAAAAAACAGTCACCTGGCGATAGGAGTTGAGGGAATAGCAAGAGAATGAGAGAGCAGGAGACGAGATACTGTAGAGGATAACAAACACAACCGACATGATTTCTCCTAAATCATAGGTAAATACCTAGATAAAAGAGTTTTACAGTTCCTACCTTAGGCTGGGATTTAATTCGGATACGCGGATAGCCGGGAAGGTTTCACGACTGAAACTTCCCTCCGACCTGTTTTTCCCGGCTATCCGGACCCGAGAACGTGATTACTTTCACTTGGATAGACAAGGACTCCGTCAAAAATATCTGTGAACGGACAAAGTCGGAAAGAATCTTCCCGGCTATCCAAATTTTGCTATCCGAGGGGCCGGGAAGCCGCCTCTATCTGGCCCCTCGGGAAGTGCCTCCGGATAGCCCGATAGCCAATTTTTGCATTGCCGCCAAATCCACATCCCCCTCTGCCACCCTCATCACGAACACATGGATGACATCTTTGATTCCCCTACCACTAGCAGCTCCCCCATTCGCTACCAAGATGTGCGGTCTGCCATCGTCGCGGGCATCCGTTTGGAGATGGACATTCCCGATATATTCATGTTCCGTAATGTTCGACGGATGACTGTCGAGGATCTTGATCGTTTTGACCCAACCGATCCATTGACATCGAACGATGAAGAGCTTGATGGTTCACCTATCCAAATAAAGCAGAGGAAAGTTCGTGCTGCCAACAGCTACGTCTACAAGATAGGCGAGTATGAATCGTCAACGTATTATCGACAATTCCTGTCTGATAAGCTTGTTCGCACACCCGGAGGACGTCGAATTACCGTTCGGCACATGACCGATCGAATATCACGTATGCCGAAAAGTACGTTCAGGGCTTGGTTTCGTATGCCTCTTTTTAAAGTGGTTGAGATTGCGGATCGTTTCATAGCCGAGGGTTGGCTAGGTTTGTCACATCATTGTCGACAACTTCAGCGGCTGCAGATGAAGGCAGAACTTCTCGTCATGGGGACTCTTGCTATGATCGGTGGAACAATTCAATCATTTCGGCAGTTGAAAACGTTGACACATATGTCCGCAACAGAACACAGTAAGTTTTTCCTGACTTTTGTTGAGAAGATGGCGAGTATATCAAACGAATACATTTATATGCCTCGCACCCCCGAAGAGTTGAATGAAATTATGAAGTGCTACGAAGAGGTCGGTCTTCCCGGAGCTGTTGGATCACTTGATGTTGTTCATGTCAAATGGTCAAATTGTCCTGCTGGAGACCATAATCGGGCAAAGGGTAAGGAATCGTATCCTTCTCTTGCCTTTGAGTGTATTACTGATTTCGATCGTCGTATTCTTGGAGTTTTTGGCCCTCAGTTTGGTAGCCAAAACGACAAACATGTAGTGAAACTCGATCCGAATATTCGGGCAATCAACGAGGGGTGGTTATCGAAAGTGAACTGGCAGTATTATTCAGAAGATGGAACCATAAGCACTGCCACTGGTGTTTATGTTATATGCGACAATGGTTACATCTGTTGGCCGACGACTATTTGTCCGTATATGCGTTCAAATACCAACAATAGGCTTGAGGATTACTTCTCGACGAGGATTGAGAGCGTGCGCAAGGATGTCGAATGTGTTTTTGGTATTTTGAAGGCGCGTTGGGCATGTCTTGACAATGGGTTTAAATACCGGGAGATGAAAATATGTGGGGATATTTTCTTAACATGCGCTGTGTTGCACAATATGATGCTCACCGAAATGGTACGGGAGGGAAGGCCACCTCGTATTGAACGTGGAAGGCATCTTGCTAGGGACGGTATGTGGTTGGAAGGTCCATCGGAAGAAATGCTTCCAGTTCCCGGCAACGCAAGGGCCAACATGCTGAAAGAGGCGTTTGATGAAAGACGGATGCAACTTTCTCATCACCTTAAAGTTTGGAAGGAAAGGAATAGAGTAACTTAATATATCTTAATAGTCCCACTTAAATGTCACTTACTAATTCACTTAATATCTTACTAAACTTCCATTTAATGTTAATTATTGCCTTCTCCCCCAAGTCGACGCTTCTTCAAAAATGGCAGCTCGGACAGAAGGTCATGCGCTGTCTGATCAAAGTCGGCTTGACCTTGACCTTCGTGAATTCTATTTTGTACGCTGATAAATGAATCCTTAAACTGTGCTAACAATGTTAGCTGCTCCTTTACCTGATCGATCGTACCAGAATCTATAGTCTGCGCCATCAAATGCGCCTTAGACGATAGCATCGAATCCTCTGCACGCTGACGCTCGGTTCCATAATTCTCAACAATCCGATCCCTATCTCTCCTTGCCGCAGTGTCATTGCGCCCGTCCGCACGAAGAGAAGCACGAGTCGGTCCTGGAGCTATTTCGGTAGGATCAGCAATGATATCGGGGTTCGACCTATGGACGAGTGCGGCAAGTAGCAAATTGGTTGAGGGATGAAGTAGCCACCACCCCTCCGGAACCTCCATCATTAGTTCTTCATCATTGTTTGATGGAGAATAAACGAATCCCTTATCTTCATGATACTTCTTCAAAATAAATTCATTTTTCATGTCCATCAGACTTTTCCCGCTGGGGATTTGATGCAATGGTGTACCGATCCCCCTAATACCTGCAGCAAGTGAACGCACATTCTTCAAGACATCAGTAGCCTTAGTCAAAAATCCTTCTGCACTGTTAGTCTTTGCACGGTAATATTTTTCGGCCATCTTGATCTTAACGGAGGCATCAGCAAAACGATTCAAAGGAATGGCACTGAGATATGATTTGTACTTATCCTGGACTTTCTGTGCAATTTCAGCCTTTCGCATTGACCGCATACTTTTCACGAGAGTAACCGCTTCGATCATATATGCTGCCTCAACAGCAACTCGATTTTGATTCGAGATAGGAATCCGACCCATGAAATGACTGATCCGCTCATGAATGTCGTATTCATTGGCCGTATAATCCGTGATATCATAAACGGCACCTCCCGCCTCTGCTTCTGCTACGTCGTCTCGAGAAAAGTAATCCGCCAATGCATCACCACCACCGCTTAATTCATCATCACCGTCGATGGTGGGATCTCCCCCCAAACCGTCGCTGGTGGATTCTCCCCCCAATATGCCATCAATCGTCAACTGACTTTCAACAACGCGGTCGTGATCAGCAGGAATCAGAACGTCGTTCAAGGGGGCGGGTGATAAAAGAGGTTGAGATTCCCCTGGTTCTTCATCATCCTCCTCATCCAAATTCTCATTCGGATCTTGTGGACGGTGAAGACGCGGGGACGTGCGGCGAGGAAGAAAATTATTAGACCTTCTGCTGCGATTTTGGGTTGGTGTCCTAGTAACTCTTGGGGGTGCACGCCTCCCCTGCTGAGCAGAGGTGGCAGAGGCTGCTGCACAGGCGTCAACGACAGCTGCAGCGTCAACGACGGCAACAGCACGAGAATCAGACATAGTCAACCCTCTTTTATGCAGACTGGACGTGACTATTTTTATCGATGGATTTTGGTGGTGACCTATATTTTTATCGACGAGCACAAAAATCTATCCGGCTATTGGGCTATTGGGGCGATCGCTGATTTTGTTTGGGAAAAAATTTGGATAGCAAAAGAAAGGAGAAACGAGAACTGAGAAGGAAAACTTTCCCAAAATAAACTTCCCGGCTATCCGCGTATCCGAATTAAATCCCAGCCTTAATAGGTGTAAAAAAATGAGTGACAGCGAATCCGCCCCGGTGTCCGTAGCCCAGAGGATTGCGGCACTCAACATTCAGACCGTAAGCGCACCGCCTCAACCTGCCGCCGCGTCGATCAAACCCAATGCCAACGAAAATGCTTCGACGAGCCGCATCGCGACCCTTCGAAGGAATGTCCCATCCGCCACGCCGTGGAAGTCTGACGAAGAGGCGAATAACGATCGCTGGCGGATGAAGTCTGACGAAGAGGCGAATAACGATCGCAGTGCCGGCGAGGGAGGAGGGGGGGGGGGGACACACTACAAGACGGAAAAACCCAAGGTCGGCAGGCTTAAGCCTCCGCCGGCCGGGACTGCTCCCATCCTGGTGCCGTTCGGATCGGGTCCTCCGCCTCCGTTACTATTGAGGAAACAGAGGGAAAGGGAGGAGCGGATGGAAAGCCTGCAGAGGGAGGCGACGTCGACGAATGAGGGCGAGGGATCGGCCGAGGAAGTGAAAGCGACGAGGTCCGAGATCATCAGATCGAAGCTGCCGGCGGGAGCTGTTCCCACGATGCTGCCATTCGGTCCCGGTCTCCCCCCGATTCTGTTGAAGAAGCAAAGGGAGAGAGAGGAGCGAATGGAGGAAATGAAACGAGAAGCTCGGATGATACACGATGACGAGGGAGGCGTCAATGATGCGACTAGTCCAACGATGGACGAGAACTTTGACGTAGCGCTGCTTTTGAGACCGATCGTAAAGGGGGGGCAGCGCAGGCCGAAGACTCGAGATTGAATTCCTATATATACATACTTATATATTATGTGACGGAGATATAATTGATATTCATGATGAAGGAATGGACAACGAGATAATTCTTATTTTCATGCACGCCCATGCAGCATCTGATAGTATGTTCATGCTTTAGCTGAACTCGGGGTGGATATTCATATCAACTTACATTTCCTCAGGCCGTCCTGAGTCGCTGACGATAGCTCTCACGCAGTCAGAAAGGAACAATGGCACAGTAATCGCCTAGTCATGAGTGGGGGATCAGACGTGCGCAAGGTGGAATCGAACCACTGGGCCGCCAGGCCCCTACAGGTTTGAAGCCTGCACCCACCACCAGGCAGGGTCATGCACACCATCAAGTAAACTAGGATTAATCCAACATAAATAAAAATTTGCGCTATAATCTCGCCCTTCGTTGTACATTATGTTAATAGTTAAAATGATGACCGCCCCACCTCCCTCAAAACGAAATGAGGAAAGCTTAACGGGGTCGGAACGTTTTCGAATTTTTATCGGATATTGATTACTACGTTTCTATATAGGATTTGGTATCCCAACTCTTAAATCATGCGCTTGACGAGCTTGTTGATCTCCTCGCCGCGATTGCCGGCCTCGCCGCCCTCAAGAAAGTGCACCAGCTTCGTCTTGGTGGAGAATCCTCCACGTGGGCTCGTGAGCTTGAAGGGCCACAGGAAGTTATTGGCCTCCTTGAAGCTGGGTCCGACGGTGTAAATCTCGTGGATGAGGTCCGCGCAGCACTTGATCCCCACAGATCCCACCCCCTCCTGAATGACGGAATTGTCAGCGATGGGGATGCGCTGCTTATTGAGCTTTCCGAATCCACGCTTGTAAATCAGCTTCTCGATGGTGGATCGTGTGGGGTAACCGTAGGTCACGTAGGGCTCAATGAGACGGAGCATGCGGATGGTCGACTCGTTGAGTTTGACAAAAGTGGCGTTGTGGATCTGACGTAGACGGAAGAGCTGCATGATCTTCTTGGCCTTGGGGGATACACCGATGGTACCTCTGATGCGGATTATCAGAGCGAGCTTCGGCATGGCGGGGACGTAGAATCCGCCGGAGGCCTTGGCCTGACGGCGGTTAGCGATCGCGGCGGCCTCGGCTGCGGCGTATTCAGCGCTGTACTTCTCCGCGGAGGCTATGGCCTCCTTCTTGTCTGCGCGTTTCGTCTGCTTTGCCTCGTACGAAGCCTGCTTGGCCTGTTCAGCGATTTTGGCCTGGGTGGCCTGCTTCTTGAGGACGGACTCCGGAACTGTCGGCGCCATGGTTGGAGTTGGATGTCTCGTGTCTCCAGTGAATAATATGATACGGAAAGTGAATAGTAATAGGTACTTTAGTGGTGTTGCTGGGTGAGAGAGGTCGTAACAAGCTGGCATCGTACGGTAGAAACTGTACTATTTCCGACGGTGGCCACTTACCTCTTACTATCCTTCAGTCTGGGCCGAGGCAAAAAATGACTCCATGATGTGATTTCACAGTGGAACCTGAACAATTCCTATTATCTGCCAATGCAAATCTGGCCGTCGTCCGTCAAAAAAAAATATGGCTTTTAGACCAACTACCCAACCAACCTCCCAGCTGCACGCAACCCTAGCACTATCGGGGCATCCGCGTGCAACTCTAACTAATTGGGGCACCAAGTGCAACCTAACTATCGAGGCAAAAAAATGTTCACGCCAGCCTACCCAGGGCTTCGAACCCTGGGCCTTGAAACTGCGACCACCTTAGCCTGTTGTACCCTACTTACCACCCTACCACTTTACCTTGTACTTTCCTTGCTACACATTTTTTTCTATATATATACCTTAAGTTTTTTAATTAACCCTAATGGTTTTTCTTTTATGGACGACGGCCAGAAATGCATCGGCAAATAATAGGAGAGAGCCCCCTGTACCAATCTTGTAGAGCTTGCTCTCAGCCGTCTGAAGTACCATTGAGTATGATGTGTTGGTTACAAAATGTGCACTTTTCCAATACCAGTAATGACAATTTCTGACCAAAAGGAATTCAAAAGAAAAATGGTGGGAGCATTGCTTAAACAGCATACCCAATAGTATTTGGTTTGCCCCCTAGGTCTACTTTTTGACTGAGAACCATCTACATCCCTTCCTGGCCGGACAAACAACCCCACCACCAACACTTTCCACCACACACACCCCAAAATTTCTATTGCCGTCAATAATGCCCCAACTTGTCTGAAACCATACCAATAAATCATTCTGGTGGTAATCCATCATATGGTCATCATCTGGCGGCGGTTCATTCATTGATTGGTTTGATTTGGCCATCTGATTTTGGGAAATCGTTGATGACACACAGCATTTTCGTCCTCTTCAATCAACCACCAACTCCATTTTTGGGCGATTGCCATCGCTCAATAATAGTAGGATGATGTAGTCACAAGAACCAGTGACAGATTGGTCGACAACAAAATGATGCTTTCTGAAGTTGAAGTGTGAAGTGGAGTCCCCACATATTGAGCATGAGCAACCCACCACTTGCGACAAACAAATCTGGTGATAAGTCCAACTGCAGTGAGATTTGCTTGACCAAGGTGATGGCACCACCATCGAACTCAATGGACATCAGCTTTAATCTTGATTCTGCAAAATTTGAAAAGGAAGATTGATTCAACAATAGAAGAAAGGAAGATAAGATGAAGGTTGATTCATATGACAATAGCTTATCATTGGATTATGCATCAGAAGCAGAACAATGCCCCTCACTACCTTGAAATTTTGTTAGATGGGGCAAACACGGTACGTGAGAAATGCATTCACCTCGGAAACAGCAAGTAAAAACGAGAACACA
>JALLPB010004173.1:0-11505 GCA_036939975.1 Cyclostephanos tholiformis | reverse complement strand
GAGAAGGGTGCGGCCAGAGCGAAGAACCCGTGGTGTGACCGCCGACCGCAGGGTGTGAGTGGTGGGGCTCTGGTGCGGTTGTTGCATGGTTGTGGTGCGAGGTCGTCGGGTGCGCGTGGGCATAGTGCGGTTGTCGGTGCGCATCCGCGTGGGCACAGTGCAGTTGTCGGTGCAAATTGTGGCATCTTCAGGGGCACAATCATGGTCGTCGTCATCGCAGGGAACAATGGGCTCGTCGCCGGCCTCCAAAGGTGCAAACGGGTTGTTGTTGCATGTGGTCCATTGATGGATAAGATGCATACCACAGATGCATGCATGCGCCATCATGTTGAGTGATGTTGTGGCACCACAGGGGTAGAGGACCGGGGGGGCAGCATCGTTGCTGAGTGTGGAGCGTAGCACCCTCGCATCTCGTGTGGCGATGGGCACCCTCGGTTCTGGTGTACCCCCCACCCTTGGAGCTGTGTCAATGGTGGGAACTGTCGGGGACACAATCTCGGTGAGGTCGCGGATAGCCATCCGCAGGGCGATGGCATCATGCGACGTAATGGGAACCGTTCCATCGAGCGCGTGTAGGATATCACACGCAGTTAACACAGTGACATCGTGGGGGGAGATGGTTGGCGTGGTGCAATGGCTGGAGTAGAGGCGCCAAGTGTCAGCAATACGGTATCGTCGTGTTGCGGGCACAAAGAAGTGCATGCATTGGTAGTGCTTGGGGGCAACGCCGACGTAATATGCGTCGGTGCCATGTGGGGCCCAACTTATGCGGATGGTGGGATCATCATAGACAAGGCTTTTTGTTCCAAGGGGCGCAATGGGAGTCTTGTTGAAATCATAAAAACCATAGACTTCTTCATTGGCAGACCTGGTGGGATCCTGGCAAGAGAAGCGAAGGAGATTGAGCGTTAGTTCAACTTGGGGTAAGAAGTCATCCCAGAGTTGGAGGGGGCAGTCTTTGTCGACAGTGGCAAGCCCCACGATAAAATGTTCTTTGAACGTTGTGATGGCACGCTCAGCAGCATTGACCCGATGGTTCTGGGGGGGGACAAGGTGAATGTCTATGTTATTTTTGTGGATGTGTGCTGCGACGGCTTTTGAGCACTCGTTGTCCATCACATTGAGGGTGGGGTGATACTTGCGGGCAGCGAGGGTGGCGAGGATGGCGGTGAAGGCGTCAATCATGGTGCCATCGTTCTTGGAGGGCATGGCGTGGACAAGGATGGCGTTGAGGTCCCTGAAGGAGTGGTTGGGAAGGCTCCCGGAAGATTGGTGTACATGGTGCCGGTGGTGAGGTTGGCGAGGGCCGCAAAGCAGAAGATGTCGTGGGCACCACAGATTTCTTCGAGTGGTGGCATCTCATTGACGTGGCGGCGTGCCTCGAGAATGGCCGGTTGGAGGGATCGCATTGAGCAGGTGCCCTGTCGGTGGCGGCTCATGTGGCCTTTGTTGGTGGCGATAGACAGCGGGATATGTGTTCGGACAAGGCGGGCCAAGAATCCGGGTATAGTCGCAAGTTCTCTGCTGCGCTCGAGTGCCTGCAGCAAAGTTGCCGGGGGGGGAGAGCAGAGGGCTTGGTGGACAAACCGTGCATATTCGGCAGTGGTCGATGTAGCATCAACATTGGCAGCAATCGCATTGGGGAGGTTGTCAGGTAGCGTGTTGGTGGGTGGTGCTGCTGGTGCTGGTGTAGCTGTGAGCGGGATCATCCATAAACCTGTGCGCGTGCATTTGTTGGCGCACAGCACAGGGCGACCGCGATATGAGATGGTGCATCCAATTTTGGTGAAGGCAATGTCGCAGCCGGTGTTACAGAGCGTTACAACCAATATGAGGGAGTGGGAGGCTAAGTGGGGGATGATGTGGGCGAGGCGTGCAGCCGCAGGGAGTGTGGGGATGTCCAATGTGCATGTGTGCATGGACATCACACGTTCACCATTGGGTAGTCGTGCGACAATGGGTTTGGTGGTAGGAGTGATGTTGGTCGCGGGGGCTGTGGACGTGAGGAAATGGCTGGTGGCACCGGAGTCAAGGATTACCCAATTTTTGATGACGTTGATGTCCAATTGGACTGTGCGAAGGAGGGCTGCTGCGGCGAGAGCATATTTGTGGGTGGGGGTTGGGCAACGTGTGGATAAATTAAGATTTAATTTATTGATATCATCATTGGCCGCCCCTAATCGTCAGAAGTTGCTGAACCACGTTGGATTTGTAGGCCCAGGCGTCGAACCGAAAACAGGTGGTGGGACCACAGGAGGTGTGGGGCTAGGGAAAGGATAGGCATTGTTGAATGCCATCGTGTTTGCCATCATCGCAGTGCCGGGCTGTGGCAGGGGAATGTTGTTGGCGCGTTGATAGGCCGCCGCATGTGGACCAAAACCCCAACTGCCGGGGGCAGTGGGGAAATGTGGGCCTCCGTCACCAAAAGGCATGCTGAAGGTGGGGGTGTAATTGACAGGTGCGGGGGGTGGGCGCCCCGCTTGTGGGCGGCGGCCGACGGTGCTGGGGAGCACGGTCTTGTGCATCCCCTTCATGCTGCCATTCATTGTGTTGGTTCGTGTGGCTGCGCGTTGGTGGTGCTTGCCAGGGTGGGCGCACGATCCGCTGGTGTGGTTGTCATCGACGTCGCCACCATGGGTGTGGCAATAATACCAGTTTTCAAATCGTTTGATTGGCGAAGGTGCACGGAGAGTGCCGGGGGGATTGTTGTATCCGCCGCCGGTGGGATTGTTGTATCCGCCACCGCCACCGCCACCACCATGATAAGTATTGCCGCCGGGGTGGAAGGAGGTGGTACCATACTGGGGAGGGTTGTTTCCTCTGCCGTAGTAGTTGTCGCCGACGTTGTTGTTGCCGCCGCCGCCACCGCCATGCCCACCACCACGCCGGCCGCGCGAGTGGTGCCCCTGCCCACCCTGTCCGGGGGGTCGGGCGAACTGGATCATGCCAGCAGGGGGCTGATTCCCAATCACATTGCAGAGCATGTGGAATTGCCCCTGCATTGCATTGATGGTGGTGTTGTTCGCCCGAAGGGATTCTTGGGTGGCAGCGTACGCGGCACCAAAGTTGGTGACGGCGTCAGTCAGCGATGTCGTTGATGAGTCGTCCTCGGTGGCCGCCATGCCGTAGCCATGTTGTGATGCGGGGGTGGTGGTGAATGCGGTGATGTTCACGGCCATCCCCCAGAAGGTACGGAATGCGGCAAACGTCATCGCGTTGTTGGGGTTGTCGCCACGAGTGATCAATGCCTTATATTCCTCTGCAAAGAGGCCAGTGCAATGGAGGACGCGTATCCCGATGTCGACGATGTCGTCGTCGGGGATGGGATACTTGGTGAGATTAGCAAAGGTGGCGCCCTGAAAGAGGCGTGCAACGAGGAGTTCAAACCCTTGAGCAGGGTGCCATTCGAGGGCCATCACGTTGCGATTGGCCGCGCGATCTTCAGCGGACGTTCGACCATATTTGGTGACAAACCACGCAAACATCTCGCGGAAAACGGAGTTGGGGTTTTCCATGCGGATCTGCTCGTAGGATTGCTTGAAAGCCACAGGAATAAGGTCGAGGAAGGTGTCGATGAGCGCCGTGTTCATGTTGATGACGTCGTTGCATCATTTTTGGGCCAAGCCGTGTGTCGTTTTGATGGTGGCATGCTGGTTTGCATCGACGGCACCGGTGTAGTTGGGCACATCATCAGGTTCTGGCGGGAAGGGATAGTTAGCAACAGGATATGCTTTGCCACCGGAGTAGTGTGAGTAGAGTGTGTCATCGATGGCGATGTACAATAGATTCATCTTCTTCGAGATGAGTGACTTGTGCGTTTGCGCACATTTGCACATGTATTGAAGCAAGTCATTGAGGACAAACAAGTTGGGCATTCCCAAGCTTGGATCAGGCGGCTTGGGGAAGGTGGCGCACATAGTAGCAGCGGGGGTTTCAACGTAGGCGGCGGAAGATGACATCTTGGGGATGTATAAAGAGCGCGTAGGGGAGCGCAGGGTCAGAAAGTTCTTAATCACTGTCAAGAGAACTTGCGAAGATACTGCTAATAACGTGATTAAGAATTATGAGTCTATTCTGTCACTATTGTAGGATAGGATCGAGTCATGTGATTTCCGTTCGGGAAATATTCGTATCCGTTGAGATTGGGAGTATTAGCTGTTCGAGTGAGATGGTGGGAAAGATCTCGTGCTCGGTAATTGGGAATACTTGGTAATGGGATCCAACCTTTGTATGGATCCCCTAGTGTTTCAGCAAGGGATTGAATTTGGATGGGTGTCTAGATATTTTTCTCAGAACTTTCTCAGAATTCTGATGTCGACAATTGCATTTTCATTGCTAAACATCATTAGAAAAATAATTCTGTTTAGCTCACAATTAGTCTCCAATCAACTTTTAAGTGGTGCACCATTGACTGATCAAACTCACCTTGGCCATTGCCACCACCACCCTCTTTGGACTCTTCCCATGATGGTCATACCCTTCCTCTTCTTCCTCTTGTGCATCAGGACTTGTTTGCGCTCAGTTGCCGTCATCACGGTTTCGCACATGGGCAGTAGTTCGGGTGGCACGATGATTATTTCACTCAGAATTTGTTGGCAGGTCCCTCTTTGCCATGTGGCTGCCACGGTACACCTCGTGCTATCCTTTTGGCGCCAAGCTCTTTGTTCTCTATGCATTTTTGCTGCTATCCCATGCACACAAATGCCTCCAAGCGCCCAAAATTGGGAACCTTGGGCCATCGCATGCTCCGCCATCGCCATCGTGGCCCTTCCTTTTGGTGGATATCGGTGTTCCTTGGTCTATCCATGGACCGCATCTGTCCGGCACCAAAGGTCTGTCCATAGACCGCATCTGTCCATCCACTAACAGTCTGTCCGCCACCTAAAGGTCTGTCCATAGACCTAGTGTCTGGCCATCACCCAAAGATCTGTCCATAGACTGAGAGTCTGGCCATCAGCCAAGATCTGTCCTTAGACCGAAGTTTGTCCTTAGACCAAAGTCTGTCCCTAGACCATGGTCTGCTGGAATTATAAAACTCTCGATTATGTCTGAGGCTGCTGCCGCCCAGTCAGGGGCCCCTTTCACCACATGCTTACTTGTGTCCATCAGTGTTGGGTGGTCAACTGTCTACATTTATCATTGTTTTGACAGCATGATGTTGCCCCATGAACACGCCCATGCATATCATATCACTCTGACTGCACTTTCTTCACAAAACCTGGACCTTTGTCTTCAGCTGAATGCACTCGGCCACCAGCTGAATCTACAGGCAATGGTAGATGGTGTTGCTAATGATTGGCTGCAATTTTCAATGATAACTGGTGTGATTTCCGCCATCTCATGATGTTATCAAGAACTCGTCAATGCCAGAAGACCCAAATAACCTCCTACCAGTCCAGGATGGAAATGTTGCCAATTGTCGATGGGCAAACATAAAATTTGTTCGGGTTCAGCTTTTCCTTGACTTTGCAATGCTTGTTAATGTTGCAGAACCAGCTGGGCCGACGACTGCAAATGCAGTTTTATCTGGAAATACCACAGTCTTCATGGGCGATGACCAACAAAAAAGGAAATGCCTACAACCTCATGACGTTCCACGGGCCCAGTGACCTTGGCATGTTATCCCCCACTGATGTTAAGGAGCAGCTGTTGGAGAAGATGCAGGATGGGCCAGTTGAACTGATGCCGGCAAGTTTTGGCCTCAGAACTGCCCCACTGGTTGGGAGTCAGTGCACACTAAGATTGGCCAGATGATTCTTTGGCTGGTGTTCTGTATTGTGTGCCATACCTTGTTTCTTGAGCAACATTCGCTAGGTGCATGTGGACAAAGATGGGAATCAGGTTAATAGTTCCATCAAGTCCTACTTTTAGCAGTTGATGAGTGTGACTAGGCCATTTATCAACCAGTGGGACTTTCCAATCAGTGTATGTGAAGTTTATGGAGGGTTTGAATAGCCATTTTCTTACCGGATTTCACTGCCTTTTTGCACAGCACCATGTTGTCCAATCCTTCAATGCAACCCACCAACAAAAAGTGCTTCAGCAGATTCTGCTGGCCGCACAGCAGGCTGAGGACAACTTGGTTTTGGTTAAGTGTGTTGCCCATGAGGTGGTGGGGCTTTCCCAGGCTTTTGTCAGTGGCGGTTCTAGTGTTGCTCTGGGTGTGTATCTCAGCCAGGCCAAAAAAACACTTGCCAGGTACTCTTACCAAGGCAGTGGTTGCACATCTACGGATGAGTCAAGAGTGTCTGATGGTGGCAGTAAAAGCAGCAAAGGGGGTCCTTGGCCATGTTTTGGCTGTGGTGGTCCACATCCTAGGTCTGAGTTTGTGGATGGAAACCATATCATCATATGCCCCAACAAAGACAACCCTGGAGTGGCACAGAATACAGCAAAGGGAATTTAGCAAATGTGGAAGAATAGGAAGAAGCACCACACCCTGAATGTTAAGTGCAAGAATCTCAAGATGGCAAATTTTTCTGACTTTGACGATGCTGGTCAGAAGCGTATTCGACAGCAGGTACTTCAATCAATGAGAGGTTGTGAGGTTAGTGATGGGGTATGTGTTGCATCGACTGTGACCACCCCAAGAATGTAGGCTCTGGGCAGTGGTGCATCCTATAGTGGTCACAGACAGGTCTTTGTGGTGAACGTTTCAGACCTTGTGGTTAGCCCAATGAAGCAACAAATGCCTATTGCTATTCAGAGCAATCTGCCCCATATCATTCTCAAGCTTGAGGATTCCCTGAAATCTTCATAGCCATGGACACGTGTGCTGCCCTCATGACTGGGAGCTTCCATTTCTATGCACAGATTGCAAAATGTGTTTTGCACTATGTTGCAAAAATCTATGCTCCACAAGACTATGCAGCAATTGTCCTGTCAGGTATCGTGCAAAAAGGGGAGGCCACAGTTATAATGGAGTTGGAGGTGTGCTTCCAGTTCCATCTACCCTACAAAACAAAAAAGGAGACAACGCATCATTTATGATCGCAACTGGCCCACACATATCCATCAACAAAATTTTGGGACTTCCACTTCCATTTCAGTTGGCAACTGGGGCTAATGCGAATTTTGTTGACATGGTGGTTGAATGCAAGCATCTGGACTGTCCCCCCTTCCCCATCAATTTTTGACATTGCCAAATCATGTCCCTGTCATGGATGAAACTGATGCTCCAGTGCAACTCACCAAATTCTGCAACATCATGCATGAAATTGAGAATCTGGAGTGCTATTATGATGCCAAGGTACAGGCAAGTGGCTCGGGATCATTCAATATCCAGTCGGCAGTCCACTTTGGTACCAAGTCAGTGGCATGCCCAGCCGTCATTGACTCGTGCAGCATGGACTCAACCTCTTACCACTCCAGTGGTATTGGCGCCAGGTGGGTGCCACCTTCTTCTGTGCATATTGATGACAATGATTACCACTCCAGTGTTCTGGGGAAGGACAGTTATTTGTGAGTTACAACCTGTTAGCAATCATATCAGCACAGTTCAACGACTAGTTATCGTGCATTTGGACACACAGTTGACATTATATCTATTGTGGTAATCAGTAGATTATACATCTATAAGAATAACATCAGTTGACTGTACCAGTGGACCAACAGGGTCACTTGTGTTGACTATAATCCAGCACTCACTTTTTTTCTCCAAATCATTTGCTCACCACATGAAATCACACCTAAAGCAAGTCCCATCCTATAGAGCATGAATGTGATGTCCGGTGCGCAATCCCCTATCCATGTTGACCCAAAGCCAAATCATCAGAAACATGTACAGAACGTCTTCCTAGATGACTGCAGGTTCCCAGATCAGTCCGATGAGTATGACAACATGCTTCACCATATCAAAGTCAGGTCAGTTCTGCCCAAATTCAAGCATCCAAAGCCTGACCTTGATGCACCTCCAGATCCTGCCTACCAATTAATTTTCAAGCCCGAGAAGCATGAGGCTCAACTGCGTAAAGTTGTTGATCTGTCCAATCTAGAGCTCAACCTCCAGGGGGATCTACAATACATCCGTGAATTCTACTCTGTGTTTGACAACAAGGGTGTTTTTGTGCCTGTCAAAAACTACAAATGTATCATTGACACTGGCACTGCCCGACCAATAGCCATGAAAAAAATCCTCTATGGCAAATGCAAGATTCATCATAAGACATTGTATCACGGTATTAGCCAAGGTTGGGTGTATTCATCACAAACAGACAATAGCTGTTCAAAGCACAACATCAATGATTTCATCTGGCGCTTCTGTGTGAACTACATTCCACTAAATAGTGTCACTCTAATGA
Source organism: Cyclostephanos tholiformis (assembly GCA_036939975.1). NCBI lineage: Eukaryota > Bacillariophyta > Thalassiosirophyceae > Thalassiosirales > Thalassiosiraceae > Cyclostephanos > Cyclostephanos tholiformis. The sequence continues at coordinate 3,205 of JALLPB010004173.1, read as the reverse complement.
TCACGTACCCCATCCCACGATGTGACTCCATGGTATTTAATGTGTTTTGGCAATGGGAAGTGGATGTGGATGTTTGATACGCCAATAGGATATCATCAGCTGGTCGTTGAGAAATCAAGTCAGAAAAAGCTCTCATTTCAAGGGGTGGACTCAATTAAATGGACTTACACCATCATGCTCTTTGGTCCCAGAAACAGGCCAACAAAATTCATTGATGCCAATTGAAGGTATGCCAGGAATACAACCTTTCCCTAAACCTCTGCAAAAGCTCATTCTTTCCTACCCAGTTTGAGTTCATTGGTGTTGATGTGTGCAAAGATGGCAATTGCCTAGCCCAGTAAAAGATGGTCTCATCAAGTCATGGCCGGTACCTGAACTTGTCTGTGACATTGCAACACTTATTGTCTTTGCACAGTTCTACTCACGGTTCATTCCTAACTTTGAAATGCAGGTAGAGCCATTGCGGCAAATCTGCCAACAGGAGTATACTGAGCCCGGTGCTGCCCATTGGATGCCTGAAGCGGAATGAGCTTGAGATGATCTGAAGGAGGCTATCATATCTGACCCCTGCATTCAAGGATTTGACTAATATAAGTTGTGTGTCTTGCATACCGATTTCTCTTTACGGGGTTTTGGTTACATTTTGCTGCAGCCGGCCAATGATGAGATCTTGATGCAGGCAATGCAGGACCCATGGTGATACTGCATCTGGTTTGCTTTGATGCTCGCCACACTCTCATCTTAGCAAGGGATTCTCTGGGGACTATGCCATTAACAAATGCTGCCAGTACATCTTCTGTCAATGCTTTGTGTTGGTTACAAATTGCTACACCATCAAGTTCATGTTGTCGTATGAGGGAGGCAACCCAGCTGTTCTATATCTATAAATGTGACTGATGTGCTGGGATGTTGATATCATCCACAAGCCCAACTATGAGCTATGAGCTCGTTGACACCGACTATTGGTCATGCCTCGGAGCCAATCTCCACTTTTACCCCCTCTTCCAAAAATATCTCGAACAAACCCATCACCTTCATTGATCCTCACTGGCACCCACGGACCTTCCCATGTGCCCAGAAGCATACCTTACTACCATGGGCCATGTATCCAGGCGCCAACCACAGTTACCAACTCTGTCGAGGCAGTGCACATTCAAACTCTCTTGGCTGATCTCATCGTGGTGGATGGCAGAGGGCACATGCATCTCTCAATCATGTCAGCTCAGTTTGGCAATCTGCCCCCAATTACAACCCCTTTGACCAATGAATTCAAACTTTATGTCAGAGAGATGATGAATTTTGATTGGGCTATCTACTCTTTTTCCAATGGCCATTTCATTTTGACCATTGAATCCAGAAATTTGCCCTTTACTGTTCGTCTGGCTTGCAATTCCACGGAACAAGGACAATCACTTTTTCATGAGTTTGCCAGCATAGCCACAGTGTTCACTTTGGGCAGTGACTTCCTCAACCACATCTGTGCATCCAGCAATCAATTGGTCATTAGGGCTATCTGATCAACTCCTACCATTTCCAAACAAGTGAAGATACATATTCGTTCTGGACTCTGTGACTCTTCATCATAGTGCAGTTATGTCTCATCCAATTGCTGTCCATTATTGTGGCCATAGTCATCACCGATCATGATAGATGCAGCATCAAGGCATTCATTCATGGACTGAAAGCTGCCCATTGGAAAGTTGAATCTAAGGATGTTGCATACCCCAACATTGGGGATAGCATTGCTGACTCATGCTACATCATCACTGCCATCCATTCATACTTTGCATTGAACGTCAATCCAATCATGTTGAAAACCCCACCTCACATTCCGCAATGACCAGTCAGTTTGTCCATGTGGGAACCATTCAACAGACCTGAGCATTCTCTCTGCTATGGTCATGATGATATTGACTTTAACAAGGACAACTCCAGTCTAATGGTAGTAAGCACTCCAAAGCATACGTCATCAACCAATAATGTCACCTTCACTGTGCTGTCTGGCAAAAGCCTCTGCCCACCTTTTGAGGCATGCCAAAATCAGAACATCCTCCAGAATTACTTTGGCATTGAATTCCACCACAATGACCATACTTATGTCCGTGCAATTTCAACATATGAGTTCACAATCTGCTTTGGTCTCATCAATAGGCTGCAAAATTGCTTATGTCACAAATCCTACAAATTCGGAATGGATGCATCAATGCCATCCAAAACATCTGCATGGCTATTTGAACAGGTTCACTCCCATTTTGCAACCCTTTGGGGTTTGAACAGTGAGGTGTTGTTGCCCCATCAGTTCACAGCGCCTGCAGCCACTATTCAGATGTTGGTGAATGGTGCCATCTGCATTTGGCTTCCTTCAAAAAAGGTTGGCTCCAGGGCTACAGCAACCATGCCGAGCTGAGTCGATCGGTGAACTTGTTCTTAATCCCTCCCTCATCTGCAACCAGTCCCTCTACGAAGGTCAATCACAACTATCGCAGACCACTTCACAGATCTCAGTTGAGGATGACATGCTGATCATGAAGGAACCAATAGGTGGGACGTCATCATAGACACGTCTACAATTGGTTCCACACAAGCTGTTTAATGTCCTATTTGTGGCATTCAACACCAATGCAATGGGTGGTCATTTGAATGCATATCACACACTTTATCATCTCTGGCTCTGGATTTACTGGCCAGGCATGTATGCTGTTGTGAAATGAATGTGCCAAGCATGTCCAGGGTGTGCCCTCTTACATCAGACACAAAGCAAATCATTGGAGCTTTTTTACAACTTTCCATTTGAGGCACCATTCGTGGTCATGCATTTTGATGCATATGCCGCAGGCCACCATGCCAGCTTCGAAGGCTCTCTACCTCATTGGGTGTTGCAGCATGACAAGTTTTGCATGCATGGACCCTGTCACTAACCCATCTGCAACTACTTTTGCCTCTGCCATCATGAAAATACTTCTCTGATATGGATTCTGTCACACTGCTATTCTGGACAATGATTCAAAGTTCTTTGGCACTTGCAGCAAGGATTTGGATCTGCTCAAAATTAATCAACAGGTCCTTCAGACTTGAATTACAACCCTATGCTCATGGAGAGGGTCAACGGCCTAAAAATCATGTGCAATGAATGCAACTCCATAAGGGTGGCACCGCCAAGGGCTTTTCTTGGTCTTATTTTTCTTAGTGGTCTTCGTTTCACCAC
>JALLPB010004138.1:0-11508 GCA_036939975.1 Cyclostephanos tholiformis | reverse complement strand
CTCCATCCAACAATGTCGCCCACAAGAAGAAGTTGATTACATCAAGTATGTGGTGGCTAATTGGCATAAGGGCACAGAGATTCGTAACATGGAGGATTGTGAACTGAAGGATGAGATCCTACACTTTCGTTTGTCATGGTCCTCTTCGTTGCTGTCATCACTGTGATGAACGCCACCAACAACTGCAAGGTCATTATCCTCCTGTTCCTTATCTTCCGCATCAGCCTGTTCTTTTGTTGCTGATGCACGATGCTCCACTAGCAGAAACAGAGATTAAGCTGCCACCATGCAACTCCTCTACTCCTTCTGAATAATAAACAGGTGATCTCCCCCCCTGCCTCCAAAGACAGCCATTATGGCAGCCATCATTGATTCTAGTATGAATTTCTGTCGCCATAAGATAGGTGCATGTACAGCACTTCACCTCCCATATAAAAACTAATGCAAACAATTACTAAGATTTAGTATATTTGGCATCACTGCTACAACAACCCTGACATGATTGGAATTCATATGTGATTTGACGTTCAGCATATTTTCATAGGATAAAATTTAGGTATGCATCTGTAGGGCAAGTTAGATGCATTAAAGTGGGTCATCTCCCATTGAAAAACTATCCATCAAAAAACTATCTGTCAACAGTTGAACCTCAATCCAAACATTTTAACAATTACTGGTCGCCAAATATGTCCTAGGGATCAAGGATCAGTCAAAAATGATGAAAGATACAGTGGTGGCGACAGCGGCGGCAGGGGGGCGCATGCCAAGGGTGGGATGGCATAGTTATGTGCATAAATGAACAGCAGCAAACAACAAACTCAATTTAACCCATGTAATTGTGATATTACATGTTATGTATGTTGTCATTTCTATCTTCTCCTCTTCCGTGTCTTGCAAAAACTGATCCAAGGTCACTTTTATCCCTCGATGGATGGGGTTACACCATCTAACCAGCTTTATACGAGGGTTCTGTTCACAAAAAAATAATGACCACGGTGGCCGGCAACAATAATCCAATGTCCTGCTTCTTCCACTGCACCCTGGACGAATATGGCTAACAGCAGGCGATATTGTATGGTATCCTTCTCTTTTTAGAAGCACATTCCAACTTGCCATCATTCAGTTTATCCCACAGTTCACCTGACAACTTGCGTAGTGAGTCTCCACAGTTGGAAGGGCCGTATTTTGCAATTGATTCACTCACAATGCTCTCCCCCACAGGAGGCCTCACCCGTTTTTTAACAAGTTTTGACAATCTGTATACCACTAATGTATCTTTGGCTGTACCATTCATAAAATTTAGGGGACACGTTGCGCATTCTTCGATATGAAAGTATTTCTCCATGACTTTCATTTTTTCTTTTCTTCTGAAAATGCTTTGGATCAAAATTACATCATGCTGCATGGAACGGTGGACATTCTGGTAAAATCCTAGAGCAACTTCAGGCCCGAACGCCTGTGATGACGGTTATTGAGTTAAGAAAGTGAAAATGTTGATACACTTGGGAGGGGTGAAGAAGAACTTACTCTGTCCCAAAAATAGAAAATGGCCACCTCCGACCAATTGCCTGGTATTGCAATATTCTCGTTGAATATTGCAACTTTAAGATGTGGGTATTCTCCCAATACCTTTTGAAGGAAGCGTACTGCCAAAGCGCATCTTGCTGTATCAATCTCAAGTCCAATAGAACGGTACTCTCCCTCAAGAGTGAATTGCACACCTGGTTTATGTTGCCCAACATCATATCTTCTCCACTTTTGCAACATCTTTTGATCTTAAGGTGTATATCACGTTGCGTTGGAGATTTGTGGACCACTCCCAATGTATTTTTTTCACAAGCCTTGTCCGTGGTAACGCCATCCTCAATTGCGTCAGCATCATCAAACATTCCGATGCCATCAGACCCCTCAGAAATAGTTTGGAATCCTTGAGAATCTGAGCAAATGAACGTCCTGACATCATTCTGTAGCAGAACGGAGGGTTCTAATGTTGTTTATGTTAATGCCGCATTGGACATACTTGATGTAGATGGCTACGATACACTAGTAGCCTGGATATGATCTGCGGAAGGTCACCCATTTTTCTTCAATCCATAGCGCTCGACAATTTCGGTGGCGTAGTGGTGGCGGTGGCGGTGGTGAGAAAGAAGTAGCTGGAAAGGATCATCCCTCTTGGTCGAGATTTCCATACACTTCCTCGCGAACGATAACGAGTTACTCAATGCCTTCACGGCGGCAACACGGATGGGATCAGGCTTGCTTCGTATGCCGCGCACGATCGTCATTAGCATCTGGTCTGTGTCCTCCTGCGATACACCGGACGTGTCGGCACTCGTGCTCATCAAATCTGCGATGCAACTGCATGTGGAACCGATGCATTCGAGGCTCGATATCTTGATCCCGTCGCCCCCCTCCGCACTAGTGACGTTCTCATGCATGACCAATGGGAGTTCTGGCCATTCATTGTACGGCAATTCGATAGCCGCGATTACCGAACACACCTGCATGGCGGTGTGTCGTGCCAAGCACACCGGACTGCGCATCGCATTGAGGACGGTGGATTTGATCTCATTACGAATGCTGGGAGAGATGGCCTTCCACCTGTCATGCTGTTTGACCTGCAGGGCATCGTCCTTCCCGAAGAGTAAATTCTTGAGATGTTCTCCAGCTAGTTGACGTACCGATCCGCCCGTGTCCTCCTTTGCCAGCTCTTTCGCCAACGCGACGAAGAATTTGACGTGATTGTTCTCCTTGGCGACGGTCAATGCCAATTCGGCACCCATGCGTACCGCAGAATTGGTATCCTGACTGTCTCGGAGGGTTTTGTGGAGCGGTTGCGGTATGGCGCCCAACTCAAGTAATTTGCTGTAGAGAGCCTTCACGTTCTCATACTTCACTTTCAAAACGAAACGCTCGAAGACTTTATCTTTCTCACGAGCACAGAATGAAATCTGGCCGACCTTGGTAAGTCCCTTCTTCTGTCGAGAGATGTGCATTCCCAAGTAGAATACATTATTTCGAATCGCCAAGTTGAGCTTAAGTACCCCACTCTCGGGAAGCCGCAGTACAAGTTGCGTCGCCCCGGATTCTTTGTGGCGATAGAGTTTTAGAACGCATATCGTGGAGGGACCCCAAGGCTCGATATCGAAACTGCCATCGGTATTCACAACGGTCCTGTAGGGTTTAGTGTTGACTTCGTAAATATGTGCTTCAGAAGTCGTGTTGTCTTCGGATATGACTTCTTGGCGTAGTGAGCCATTGGCAGTCATCGGCTTATTGCATGACCCCTTGCGGTCACCTCGGACTTGATTGGACTTTTTCGTCTTCGGGGTCCATGATGGTACCTCGACTCTGTACTGCGACGATGACCTTGTCGTTTTGTTGGGGGTGATATTTTCCTTATCAAAGAGCGAGGTCAACCCCGAGGCATTCGCCAACACTTCTTTCTTGTTGCTTGAAAACGCTTCCATATTGTATTGCCAGTCGTGACTGAGATGTTGTTGTCGCCGAGCAAAAATAATGAACCAAAGTTAGAGGCATACTCAAGGGAGCAAAAACAATGGGACAAGTTAAAGGCATACATTATGTGGTCGGCATCATTATTGAAAAATTTCTGGCAAGGGGGTAACACGGAAGGGATTCCCGAAATCATTTCTGGTGATCAAATGACTTTCTCCTGTGGTTTAGTACGGCCATCACAAGAATCGGGTAACACATGTATATTGATTTTAAATTGAGTCGCACACTGATGATTGGCGACGCTCCGAGAACGCTGAAGCTAACACCAGCGCGGAGTCTGGTGTGTACTCTAGTGTACAGTAGTAGTACATCATTTTCATCGTCCGGTGACATTTTTTTTGCCACGGCCGAACGATATCACATCTCAACCCCTTTTAGCGGCGATAAAATCATGGTGAGTCCATCCTCTTCGGCGAGGGACTGAAATTTCGATGATCGATCCGAAAGATATATCCCATGGGGGTTGATTCGAGGTGGTGTCCATCCGTTGGTCGCGGACGGAGATGAGCGCTTAGCCTTTCCTCTTTTGTTGCGCCACGCCCCTTCGTCATCACAAACTCACTCGTTGGTCTGGCACCTCGGGGGGGGAGTGATGGGATGGGTCCGAGGTGGTTTGATCCTCCGTGTATGGGTTTTTGGATTTGGACTCCCCATGGCCCACTTAGGCCGTAATTGTCGCATTCCCCTTGCCCCCCTCCTTGAATTCTCAATGTGTGTTTTGAATCCTCAACGTCCCATCGAAAAACCGGCCCGTCAGCTGGCTCAACAGGAAATACCGGAATTCAAGGCCATCCTCATCGGCGACGGTGGAGTCGGTAAGACCACCTTCGTCAAGAGGCACCTAACGGCTGAATTCGAGAAGAAGTACGTTGCTACCCTCGGCGTCGATGTCTATCCCATAGTCTTTCACACCAACAGGGGTCCCATCAAATTCAACATCTGGGATACCGCCGGTCAGGAAAAAAGAGGCAATTTGCGTGACAGGATTTACCTCCAGGGAGAGTGCGCCATCATCATGTTCGATGTCACCTCGCGCATCACTTACAAAAATGTTCCAAACTGGTATCGCAATCTAACGAGCATGTGCGGCGAGAACATTCCCATCGTACTCACAGGGAATAATGTCGAAATCAAGGACAGGAAGGTCGAGGCGAAGCAGATTTTCCGTCGGAAGCAGAACTTGCAGTATTACGACATCTCGACCAAAACCAACCACAACGTCAAGAAGCCCTTCCTCTATTTGGCAAGGAAGTTGTCGGGGGACAATCAGCTCCACTTCGTGGAGGCGCCGGCCCTGATGCCGCTCGAATTCGTCTTCGACGACGAGATCAAACGTAAATATGAGGCCGAAATTGCTGCCGCGGCCGCCATGCCTCTGCCGGAGGATGACGAGGAAGATATTTAGGGATTACACCATGAAGACACGATGGATTGAATTCGTGGGGAATGGTTTGCTTCGTGTCAAAATGACGGAACGATAAAATAGTGTGCTTCCTCGTGGGGGTTTGTGGTGTATGTCGTTTCTTTTTGCGGGGAATGAAGCGGTGCGTGCGTCTACCTATCTCAATACACTATGGTGTAGTAAGGTATGTTGTATTTACCGCAACGGCAGATTTCTGCCTTTTACATGTAGAGTATAATAAGGGGACAAAGGTACAACTTCTACATACGTCAAAAATTGCGGGGGGGCCAAACAGTCCCCTTTTCCCAAAAATATGTGATGTACAATGGCGGATTTTGCCTATCTCCTTATCATTTTTTTTTACTGTTTAGTCAAAAAATATAGTTAAACTCAAAGGCCTTTTTTTGTCGAATTTTAATTTGATAACTACTCATATTGATCCCCCAATATTATTAGCTATGCAGAAAGCTGACAGTCGCAGCTTTCCAACGGTATATGGGTCTGGGGGTCTGGGACCAAGTTATCATAAGTAAAAATGCATCGGCGCACAGTCGTACCTTTATTGGTTTCTCCCTTTTTTGGGGGGCTCAGCAAAAAATTGGACGTCTCGAAAATAAGGGATTTGATATGTAGTCCTACGGAGAGGTTACGATAAATTGGACATAAAATTACACCCCAAACCCCCCCAGCCATGGCTTCCGCCAACGACAATAATGCAATACCAACCATTCCTATCTTGCCTCCCATGGTTGGATTCGCTGGTCAACATCATAATGCTTCGTTTCCGCAATTTTTTTACGGCGAAAACCGTCCATCAACAGCCTCATTTCTCAATGCATCCACACCACCGATATCTGTCACCAATTTTTCCTTCACGGATCAACCGAGCGGAATATCATCACTGACCGGTGGCATGACGACATCCTCCGCATCATCCAGCCCTCCCAAACGAAGCCGAGGAGACGAGATGGCTTCATCTGATGACGATGAGCCGTCGCCAAAAAAAGCACTGCCCGACTTCGCTACTCGCAAATGTGACAGTGATTCTGTTGCTTCCGGCGACTTGTCCGATGGATGGGATGCAGAAGAAGAACGGGTTATGGATGCATTGGCGGCACAGATGGCTGCCGAAGCTACGTTAGATGCGGCTGTGCTCGTCAATGAAAGTATAAACGAGACGCACGAGTGGCTCAACGAGGACTTGGACAATTGTCCAACAAATCCAGTGGTGAGCGTTGAGGACGGTAACGATGGTCGTGAACGTAATCCCCCCCCTCCTGCTGATGAATTTGAGACGATTCGGATCAATATTAACGAGAGGAAGACGACGACGAAAGTTCTTGCGGAGATTGCGGTTTTCTTCGGGCTTCCACCGACTGGGAGCAGGAAGAAGCTGTTTGAAAAGCTTCGTGATTCTGAGCATGTTGTCAAATTGGATGACGATGTATTTGAATATCGTCGTCCGGTGATTGCCGGAAAGAAGCTCCCAACATGGATCATTCTTACCCCCGAACCGGTGCCGCCGATTCCGGGAATCAACATGGCAACGGGTGCACAGGAAGGATTCTATGGCCCAACGAATAAAGAAAATGCTGTGGGGGGGGTACGTGAAAACTTTTTGACGAGTGCGGCCGAGCGGATTGTACGGCCGTCTTTTGCACCAAAGAAGGTGCCACGAGGGAATGGCAACACACCCCCCAGCGAAAACGGTGGCCCTTCTCCTGCAGCGCGAAAAAGAATACCGGAGTTGAAGCTCGCCCGCCCCAGAGACTTCTTTAATCTAATGATTACACCAACATTTATGCAGTGGGCGACTGATGCAACTAATCGCCGTGCCACCGCTGATGGTGCGGGATCAGGGACGGGACAATTTAAGGACTGGGTTCCTTTTGACGAAGGAGAGGTGTATCGTTTCATCGGCGTTCTTTTTGCAAATGGCCTTTCCCCAAAGCCTCGGATCGACTACTGGTTCGAGTCGCCCGAAAAGCTCCCACTGTTTGGGAGCAATGTCGTGTCCAATGCGATGAAGAAAACAATTGCGTCAACGGGGAAGACGATTCAAGGGGTGGATCGGTGGTTACAGTTCCGTCGGTTCTTTACGTTGGCGGATTACCGCGACAATCCACGGGAGGCACAGAAAAAGGATCCACTCTGGAAAGTCCGTCGTCTTATTGACGAGCTAAATAAGCAGTCGAAAGACATGTGGATTCCAGGACGTTGGGTGGCGATTGATGAGCAGACGATCGGATTTCAGGGAGCTTCGGGGATGAAGCTCCGCATTTCATATAAACGCGAAGGAGATGGCTTCCAATGCGATGCCATCTGCGACCGCGGGTATACATTTTCCTTCTGGTTTCGCCATGGACCGCCGCCGGACTTGGGTGCAGAGTTTAAAGATCTTGAGCTGTCCCCGACTGCTCAACGAGTGATTTGGCTTGCAAAGAGGTTGCCCAACAAGTGGACGAGGGTGTTTATGGATAATCTCTACAACTCTGTTAAGCTTTTTCAGGGATTGTACAGAGTGGAGGCGCTGGCGCATGGGGTGGCTAGGACCAACGGGCGGGGACTGCCTCCCTCAATCATTCAGAGGGAGGAAACCAATAAGAGCAACGCTGAGAAGCTTCGCGGGACTACGAAGGCCGCAAGGCTTGACAACTTGCCTAATTGCCCTGCCATGGTGGCAGCATCGATTTATGACACCAAGCCGGTGCATATGTTATCAACTTCCTCGGAATCGGTCGAGTGGATTGTGAAGGAGAGGCTAGTTTGGAACGAGAAAGCGCAGAGGAAGCAGCAGATGAAGTTTCTGCGGCTGAATATGATCGATGAATACAACAATCATATGAACAGCACGGACATAGCTGATCAGCTTCGAAGTGTTTATCGACCTGACCATTGGATGAGATTTCGAAAGTGGTGGTGGTCTTATTTTATTTGGGCGATTGGAGTGGCGGGGGTCAATGGCTGGAAAATATATGATGCTCTGTATGAAGAGCAGAAGAAAAAGAATCGCCCGGGTCTACCGCCGAAGTGGTCGCATGCAGAATTTCTGGAGCAGTTGGTATATGATTTCATCTTGCCGGGACAAACAAAAAAGCACGTCGACCTTCTAAGAGAGACGGATGATGCTTCTCTTGCTAAATCTGTTCGATCAACTCGTTCCTTTTCGCTTTATGGTCAGGCAAGGGTGAGAGCGCCAGAGGAGATTGATTTGGTGACGGCGGACGGAATAAAGAAATTCTACGAGGCCAAAACTAACAAACCACATTCCATCACGAGGGAGAGGATGATGAATAACTTTTTCAGTCGGAGGTTGGATGGACAGAGGCACGCGTGGATACCCGCAATGACGACTCATCATTGCCAGTACTGCCATTATGTATGGGCTAATGAATATGATGCTGACAAGCAAGAGACCTTCAAATGGAAGAAGCAGCACAAATTCAGGGTCATTCGGTGTTTGGTTTGCAATGTAAATCTGTGCCATGCTTGTGACCATGAATTCCACGGCACAGCATTGAGCCTTACGAATGGGTAGGATAACGTGCCGCTAAAATTATTAGGGATGTATGTGATCACATTAGTAATTCTAGGGGTTAACACCGGATAATCCCATGGTTTAAACCAATTGTGTGTCCCAAGTCGGGCGCTCGGAGAGATTTTCTCTTTTTCCCGCCATTTTAGTCCTTTCTCGAAATCTGGCCAGGATACAGTATGTCGTACATACTTGCGTTCGGAAAACTATGAAGGAACTCAATAGATAAACGAAAAAAAAAACATGGTTCCCGAGGACTTTTTTTTGACTAAACAGTCAAACGCCGTGAACCAATAAGGAGATAAAAAAGAGAAGGATAATCTGAAAGTCTTTCAGTCTGTTAAGAAACCCATCTTGAGTCTGAGAGAGAAACCCGGAGAAATATACCAAATAAATAACGACCACGTTGAAGAGATGATGATCAAATTCAGCTTATTACACAGAAGTAACTCTCATGATTTTCAGTCAACGAAAAGTATTCCTGATGTTCATTTAACATACACAGAAGATTTTGGTTTTATTACGTGGGAGTGAGTTGTTGTGTGTGTGGATCTATGATGAATATATTATCTTTTTTTCTCATGAGTGATCCTGAGATTTAATACTGAATTATTTCAACTCGTCTCAGCTCTTTCGTCACAGTTTGAGTTTTCCTTTCATCCCAAGACATCAAATTGAATTATTTCTAATAGACTTGCCCTGTTTTCTCATCAGTGAATTTGCATTATGGATTTGGGCGTCCATTTAGCTCTGGAATTCGATGAATTCCTTCAAAAGTTGAAAGCATCGGCAAAACCACACATCCAAGACTTGGCATAGAATGCCTGACTCAGATCTTCTATTGCAGTTTCATCCTCCATTCCCGCCTTTCCTCTTGACTTGCTCACGGAGACAGACCTCGTGGCGTGCGGCGGCTTTGTACTAGGCGGACTGCTCGGTGCGGGTGTGTCGAAACTCCCATCCGACGAACTCTTCGAATGACGACTACTCGTTCTTAATATTGCTTTTTCGCCAGGAGGCGATGACGTGCGCGTCGACCGTGAGTTGGGAGGGGGGGTTACGTGCCCGCTCAGAAGGCCACGGGGAGTGGATGAAGTTGATCTTGTCGGCGTTGTTTTGGAAGATGAGATGTCGTGTTCTTCGTGCTTGTGAATCGGGTTGGGCTGAGTTGTCACCAATGTGCGTGCCAAATTATCATCATGCCTGCAGGATCCAGTTGGCATTGGTATCATCGTTAAAAGGAATATACCAACAAGACATTATTGGCAAAGGTATCATTAGCATTCTTTTTCTTACCCGGCAATCGTCTCCAGGATTTTCTCATCGAAGTCAACACCGAACACGTCATCCTCGCCCTCGCTACTGTCGTCCTTAGAATAACTAAAATCCACATTGTCGCTTGATGTCACATGCTTGGACATGGTGAACAAAGATTTCTTCTTCTTTTTCACCTGCTTCCTCTCGTTCGTCTTCTGCTGCGACCTGCGACGATCCCCATTACCCTGCATCCACCCAAAGACCGCGGATTCCTTGACGAGGGAATCACCGCTGCTTGATGCTGCCCTGGATTTTTTGGTTATGAATTTATTCACGTCCGATGCTCCACCACTACCATCGGAAGAATCGATGAGTTTGATAATGTCGGCGAAGCTCGAGTCGTTGGAGGATTCAGCGGATTGGACGGAGGACGACGCCGAGTAGGTCAGCGAGCCCGTACAGGAATTGTCATCCTTGATGTTACCCACCCCACTTCTAGGGGAGCCGGCATTATCCCAAGCATCGGAGGTGTAGTAATTCGCCTGCGTCTGCGGCTGCTGATGGAGGTAATGATGCGTCAGCGACAGCTGATCGCCGCCAAAATTCGACATAACGGAGGAGGAAATGTTGTCTCCGCCATGCTGCTGGCGGGATTTGCTGGTCGCAGCCTGGCCGATGAATGCGCTGTCCGGGACCGAGGCCGATGAAGTCTTCCTGCCGTTGGCGACATTCCCCCTTCCCCGACGGTGCTTCCGACCCGGTCCGACCGGCGAGCTGCTGTCCGCAAGCTCAAAGGTCGGGGCGTCGAGTGAATTCATGATCGCGCTCGTTGCAGGGTTCAAAACCGCAGCTGACTTCTCCAGAACAATTGCTTGCGATGTTGACGAAAGATGGCAGGCTACGTTGGATCTAACTCCCGTCTTATCGTCTTTCAGTCTTGATGCAATCGCAATGACGGGATGGAGTTTCTCGCCCTCCAACTCGGCCTTATGGAGGGGCAAATCCCGCGCGCTCACTCGTGGCTATTGAATGGATCTTAAATGTCGTCGCTATCGCTCGACACAATCAATACCCTCGCTCTCGGGGGTATTGTGCAATCAATTCGGCCATGGATGACTCTTGCCAAGTCTCAACAGGTTAAATAAAAATGGTGCATGAAATCTAGTAGGTATTGCGATATTATATTATATTTTTTGCTCACCAATAATAATTTTGCGGGACGGTGTTTGTTACTACTAAAGTTGCGTAATATTGTTTCGCAGCGAGTTCGTGCTGGTCTTTTTGGAATTGTCTCTCTTTCGTGTAAAAAATGCTTCTCAGAAACAGAAAAGACAGAAAAAGAAAATTTCTACTAGTACTGTAACAAGTAATGCCTTTTTTTCAATCTAATATTTCAGCTCTCTATTGTCTATTAATATATATTGTCATCAGATAAAATATGAAGTTCATTGGATCTCTTTTGAAAAGAGGCGTTAGTTGTAATTTTATCAGTAGTAGGAGTAATAATTCAAAATCAACTCCGCCTAATATTGCTCTATCATATGTGATCCTTTGTCGTTGTAGTGATCAACATGTATGTGGAGTATCATAGACGTAATCATGACTATTCTCGCGAACGAGCCCAGGAGATTTCTGACTCCGTCCTCCTGTGTGTCACACGTCGTCTTTTGATCTGCGAACCCCCAAAAAGTGTGGGACCCTTTTTTTCATTTTTTATTTGCCGCCAAAAAAAAACACCATTTTCCCCAAGGCAGATACCATATTACACGCAGCACAAGCAATCAAAAACAACAAA
>JALLPB010004078.1:0-11420 GCA_036939975.1 Cyclostephanos tholiformis | reverse complement strand
CATGTTTAAATCAAGGGCTGTTGCATAGGAGAATCCTTCGAGCTCCTGCAATACCATGCTTATTTTGGGGATCGGAAAAGGAGTCCTAACTATCCTTTTAGTTACTTCCCGAAAATTGCTAAGAAAGCATATGGTTCCATTTTTCTTTGGTACTATGAATGATGGCGACGCCCAATCAGACTCTTGCTGTCGCTCTAGTACCCCCAGTTAACATAGTCTCTCTTATGTATTTTTGGTACTGGGAATCTTAGCTGGAAATGTCAGCAACATGTTGGCAACATGTCAGCAAAGTGTCAATTTGTCGCCAATTTGGACCCAACATGCATGTCGGGGCCAACACACAATAGCAAAATAGCTGAACCGAGACAAACTTTGTGTGTCGGTTACCCCTATATACATACACGTATTTATGTACCTAAATACAAAAATTCTGATGCCGTCTGCCTATGCTTTATTTATCCCAAACCGGGGTAACCAATCATGGCGGATCCAATGTTGATGTCTTCAGTGCCCCCTACTTTGGGGGGTTGGGGGACCTTTTTGATAACAGCATGGAACATAAGCTGCGGCCAGAATGCAGGATTGGCTTCTGCAACCAAAGGGTTAACGCAGATGGGTGTGGATGTTGCAGTTTTGACGGAGATGAAGATAATGGATGATCGTTATCCCCATATCACATCTGGATACAACGTTCTCTCATCCAGGCGGCAAGCCCACATCAGGGGGGGATTGCCCGTTGTGGAGAGAGAATCATCCTGGTGTGGAGGTGGAGGCGACACAAATTTTTACGCCAAACCTCCTCACCTATCAGCTAGTGACGGGCAATGAGTGATATCATTGCATGGGAGTATACATCCCCCCCAACAACATCATGGGGGTGGAGGACTTACAATAGGCTTGGGATGCATGCCCCGATGGATGCATCCCGATCATTTTGGAGGAGTTGAATATCGATTTTTGTGACCCCAGCGACAAATGGGAGGAGCAGATCGTCGACCTCCTCAATGAGATCAATTTGATTGACATGTTGAGGCGGTTTGCCCCATGGCGTCCAAAACGGCTGCAAAACAGGGTGCATTGGACTTGGCAACACAAGCGGGAGGGGAGGATGCATTATTCCCAGCCTGATTATATCATGGCATGGTAGGGGGACGTGCAACGATTTCGGATGGTCGGCTTCCAATGGCCTTGGTATCACGATTCCAACCATCGGGCCATCACCGCAACTATTTGACGTGGGAGGGTCAGACCGCTAAAATCCTATCAAAAACAGTGACAGCGACTTCCATTGCAACTCCCCACAGGGCCGCACAATGAGCTGACATCTGCTTTCAAGACGATGACAGCCACTTGCATCGAACCAGCTACATAACGCAGGGATTGCAAAGATTGGGTGAGCAACATGACTTGGCAGCTGATAAAGTGGCACACGTCACTCCGCCAAGCCGGGCAACTCCACCGCCTCGAAGCTAGCGCGATGCAGCGGGAAGTGCGGAAATCACTCCGCACGGACATGGACGCGAGGATGAAGCACGTTGGTGAGATGATATCTCATGAAATTGCTGGGGGGAACATCCAAGAGGCATTCCGCCACCTGAAAGGATGGTATCGGTCTGCAACCGACACCCAAGCCGCCCATGTTTTCAGACAATGGATTGGCAGACTGTGGAGAGAATTGACCTCTACTGGAGGTGCGACTTCCCGCGTCTCCTGATACATGTCGGGGAGAATCTCTTTTTTTGTTCGGGACAATACGCCCACCAATGGCAAGATTCAAACCACCGTGTTGGAACTCTTGAACAGAAGAAGTGCGGGAGCATCCCAGATGAAGACGGAGCACCTCAAGGATTGGCTGCAGGGGATGAGGAAGGAGGAGGAGTCAGAGAGCGTAAACACAACAACGGGTGACAAGTGGTGCACCCTCACCAAACTTGTGCAGACGGTTTGGGACGAAGGTTGTATTCCCCCCCAACTCGGGTGGGTAATTACTGTCCTCGTCCCAAAAGGTAGAGGCGGATATTGCGGGATTGGGTTACTCAAACCAATCTGGAAAGTTATTGAACAAGTGATGGATCATTGGCTTGAAGCCATCGTTCTCCACAACAGCCTCCATGGCTGTTGCAACCAACGGGGGACAGACACGGCCGTGATTGAGGCGAAGCTGACTCAGCAGCTTGCCCACATTGAACAATCCCCATTTTACGGAGTGTTCGTTGATCTTACAAAGGCTTTCGACACGATGGACCGGGAACAATGTCTACAGCTATTGGGGGAATATGGGGTCAGGCCAAACATGAGGCAACTCATCTGGCACTTTTGGGATGAGGCTACGAATGTATGTCATGCCTTAACTAAGGGGTCCCTTTTAAGTCAGGTCATGGCATCACACAGGGTGGCCCCCTGTTGGCAATACTGTTCAATAGTAGTGTCGACGCCATGGTCAGGGAGTGGCATAGGATTGTCTGTGCAAACTTGGACATGGCGGACAAAGGGGAGTTGGTTCACACAATTGCGGCGCTATTCACAATTTTCTAAGTTGACGATGTGTATGTGGCTGCTCAAGACCTTGTCTTTTTGCAGAGTGTGCTTCTTAAGAGAAGAGCGTTGGGAAGAATTCTGGCCTAGTTTATTTTGCTACTCTTCGCTAGACTGATGACTAATGGTGTCATCCCTGACACCGTGGTGTCACCTCTGACACCTTGATGGCGTCTGGCCTTCGTCCGTGATTGGGAGTCCCGAATTGCTGATAAGAGTGCAGCTGCACTCTTAAGTGACCCTAAATTAGAAGACGAGGAATCCGAGTCAAACAGCATGAGGGACTAATATCAGCCGCGAAGGAGACTCAAATGTTGGCACTGCTCTATCCTCGCCAAATAGTCTGATGCTGTTGGCTATCCATGTGGATTAAAAATATGGCACTGACAATCGTTGGAAACGACGTATGTTGCCAAAAAAAAAAAAAAAAAATTTGGGGGGGTAAATGATGGAGGCGTAGAACCTTTTGTTCTATCTACAGTCCAAACATTTATGTATCTTCATGCGGATTGATGCGCAAGCTCGCTGGCAACTGATAAGTGGTATGGATTCCACGGTCCACATGGATGGAATAAGATGGAAGGTCAAAGCGAGGTGTGGGATTGCTGAACAGCGAGGATTTGGCGACAAGCGCCTGCCATGCTTCCAAATCAATACGGTCCCTCGTTTTTCGACCATTTATGATGGCGAAGTCGAATGGGCCGTGTATATACGTGTCAGAGTGGGTCAAATTAACCCATCGACAAAGAGGAAGTAAATTATGGCGTGTCGCGCGGTCCTCCGATGTATCGGATGGTGAGATGAGGTGAACGTCCAGGTGACTCTGTGAAACACAATCGCGGGGGTGATACTGCAACCAAAAACGTTGGTTTGTTGCATTGTAACGCACGTCGGATGGGTGTGCTACGTAGAATTCCACCAGGAAGCGCCCATCCTGAAGGGCAGATGGGTAAAGGGAGATTGAGGTGGCGAAAGCCACGCGCACCAAGCGCCACTCACTCTTCCCGTCGCCGATGCCATGAGCAATAAAGAATAACTTGTCTGTACTCGCAATGATGCGAGGGGCAAGCTCCACGATGGTCGGTGGAGTCGATGACGCGTCAGCGAGTTCTGGCGGCGATGGTGGGGGCCCGTTGTACATGATCGGCGGGGCGAACGGCGGCTCGTCAGACATGATGCTGCGGCGCTCGTCGTCATTACGCCACGGGTACGGGTCCAATTCATCATTAAGTTCGGCTAATGTGGGCCAGCGGAAGTCATGAGGGTCACCGACATCCAAAAATAAATTTTCTGGACGGAAGGGAGCAGGGGGATCAAACCCTCTGAGGCCAGCCTCGATGAACGGATTAGCGCCGATAGGGCGATAGAGCTGGCCGTAGCGCGTGTCGGCACCATCGATTGGTTGGAAGGGAACGAGTTCCGGCGGGTAAGGGGTGAGATCCGAAGCATGCTTTTTTTCCTTGCGAGCCGGAGTGAGGCAATGCTCCAATGAATACGAGCCGCCGTGTAATGACTCTAACACCCTCCAAGGGCCAGTGAATTTGTATTCCAATTTGCCTACTCTCTCGCGGGAGGCGTTTGAACGTGTGGCTCGTCGGGCAAAGACGATGTCGCCGGGGGAATAGATGCGCGGGTCTTTTCGTCTGGAATTGATAAGGGCCCGATGCCACTCACGATGCTCCCGCACGAGTAATGTTGCGATCTCGCGGCATGCACTTAAACGTGATGCCAGCTGTTTGGAATAACTCTCAACAGTAGCAGGGGAGGATGTGAGCTGCCAATGCTTGCCAGCGGAAAAATCGATGGGGAAAGCGAACTCCCGTCCAACTGCAACTAAGCTCCGAGAGATATCGGTCCCGGGTACGGGGCAGGAGTTCCATGCGTACAACAGAAGCAGCAATGACTCTAACGCAACCCTCACCGTTTCTCGTTCATTGCACATAATAGTCAACCCTTTGTTGAAGTACCGGCAAAGCCGTTCCACCAACATGGGGTTGTGGTTGTCGCCCGACAGGACGTGACAGTTGATCTTCAACAAATCCAGGGCTTCTCTGCAGACGCCAAAAAATTTTGAGTCTTTGTCGAGGACGATGGTATGACAAAATCCGTAACGCAATTGAATTTTCATTATGGCGGAAGCAAACGTTGTAGAATTGGCCCCGGTGACGGGTTCCAGAGTGCCAAACGTGCACATGCCACAACAAGCAACAATGTATGTCTCGGAACCTTCGAAACCAGAGTGCGCTCCTGCCATGTAAGCGTCGACGTGCAATACCATAAACGGCGCTTCGATAGGAAAGTTGTATACTAATTCGCTAGATTTGGCCTTTGTTGGGTTGGAAAGGGCGCACCCGGGGCATGCGGCGCACATGCGCTTGATGTAGGAGTACATCCCAGGCCAGTAATAACGGAGGCGCATGCGATGTAGCGTCCGATATGCGTTGAGGTGTCCACCGACGGGATTCGTGTGGAATGCGATGAATAATATATTTCGGAACTCTGCTGGAACAAGTTGGAGTTTTGAATACGATTCGCCCCCCGCCAGGGGTTCACGGTAGACTAAAATATCGTCCTCCAACACGATCAAGGATTTACGCAGAGCAGCGTGGTAATTATAATTGATGTTGGCCAGGGCTTTGTTGCATAACGTGGATGGGTTGGCAACAATGTCTCTGATTAGAGACAGCTCTGGGTCCGAAGCAATGGCCTGGATCCAGCGAGAACGACTGGGGATCCTAGTAGCCACCACGCCGCCGACCATTGCCTGAATATGAGCGGCGGGGGCAGCATAGTGGTCGGGTGGAAATACTTCCGTGTTAGCATCTCGTATCGCAAGCAAGCGCTCGTGGATGTGATCGAAGATCCATGTCGATGTGAGCGCTGGAATACCAGCGTCCAACGCAAACCAATTCACATGTTGTGATAAACGATAACGCAATTGGTCGGTGAGGCCGAAACAGGATGTGAATTCGAAGGGCGAAATTGCGCGAATGCGTGTATGACCCTCGTCAATAAATTCCACCCCAAAACGTGACCGAAAAATGTTCGGGTTGGGTGATCCATCAAATGCGGGACATAAACTCTCAAGGGAGAGGACTGCCGCTCCGGCAAGTATGGATTGATTCGACCCCTTGTGGTGCAAGTAATAAATGGGGTGAAGCCCCTTTTGGATAGAAGCCAGAACTGACGGAGTCGGGAGTGTCGCCATCATGCCGTTGTTTGCGTCAGTGGCGAATGAATCGTCGTCTTTCGCGAAAGAAATGCTGTACTCTGCCTTATTGAACCCCTCCCATATATATGCCGAGATAGGCAGTGGGGCTGGTGAGGGAGGAACACGAAAGGACATCGCCTTCGTATGAGACTGAGTACTCTCATGTACACCCACGATGAGATGCGCGATGCCAACGACCGAATCGCCATAGTCAGGAAATGAACAGTCTAACTTCGTGATAACCCATCCCGCAGCTGACAATTGGTTAACAAACTTTGAAACGCTGCGGTTATCATGATCGGGATGGACGAATGCGAGAAAAACGTTTAGACGCCGTATCAGTCGTAATTGCGTCACGATAGACGCCTGGATTGTCCAAAAAGTTGTTGCTGGCTCTGTGGTTTGATACCGATGGGAG
The DNA here is from genome assembly GCA_036939975.1 of Cyclostephanos tholiformis. NCBI lineage: Eukaryota > Bacillariophyta > Thalassiosirophyceae > Thalassiosirales > Thalassiosiraceae > Cyclostephanos > Cyclostephanos tholiformis. Next base: position 5,256 of record JALLPB010004078.1, on the reverse strand, counting down.
TGTATGAGATAGCCGTCTAATGGTGCCTGATTCCCTGAGGAGCGAATGTGATCAAGGAGGGCACTAGCAGAAGGGAAAATGGAAACGCAAGTACTGAACTCGTGAAGGAGTGCCCGTCCATATTCAAAGGGATCACATGCCAGAACAACGTGAAATGGTAACCTTCGTTTCTCAACTGTCGAAAAGAAGTGTCCAGAGTTAAACCCATACACGGCCCACGAGAAGTTCGTGGCGCTGTACGCTAATGCTGGCAACTCGTTGTTATATAATGCGCGAATTGATGGAATGGGCGAGGACGCGGGCCATCGACCAAACCGCAATGCGTGGATGCACAGGCTTTGTGGTCCTATCTCCTGCGAGGTAACAATCTGAGTCGCTAGGGCAGTGGCGGGGTAGTCAATGCCACGATCATCAATTTCAGTCGAGGTGCCAGGTGGGCAATGCTCTACTGGAATTCGCGGGCCACGATAATAGGGCATATTCACATCGCGCATGGGGAGTGTCGTCGGCGGTGGGTGTGATTTACGGAGGTCGTGAACGATGTGGAGGTACTGGCGAAAGGAAGGGTCGTAACACAGGTCAGCATCTAAGCGTGACCAGTAATCGGCGTCGACGAGATGATTGTTCGTGCGATGCACAATGTCAACGTCCCAACCCATCAGGCGCATCTGAAGGCGTAAAACAGCCTGATTGGCGCCATCGTACGAGAGGATAAATTTTACTGCGTAGCAATCCGTCACCCAAACAAATCGACGTCCATAACACATGTGTCGCACTTTATTCATTGCCCAGTCGCCACAGAACCCCTCGCCCAGATATGAGTGGAGGTGTTTCTCATTACCACGAGTACGGCGAGATCCAAACGCGACGGGGTAGAGGATACCGCTGTCATTTTTTGTCAGGAAATGGAATCCATTACCGGACATGAACTGCGAGGCCAGAGCAAGGGATACGTCATCGTCTGCCGCCTGGCAAACCACGTATCCGAATCCCTTGCTTGAGAAATCGGTACGCAGTACCGTCAACCTCCCAGGGTTGAATCGCCGTAAACAAGGGTCGCACAGAATGGCATGTCGGAGGTCATCGAATGTCGCGCGAGCGTGGGGGGTCCACATGTCGCCGACAAGCTCGGTATACTCCCGCTGCATTATCTCGCGCAGAGGTTCGACACGCACTTCAAAGTACGGAATGAACTTGCTATAAAACTGAACGAAACCGACGAAGCTCGCAACGTCGCGCACATACACAGGTGTGGGCCAATGTGTGAGCAGATCGTGTTTCGACATGGCTGGTCTATTTCCATCCGGCGAGACGTCGATGCCAACAAACTCTAGACGTTGAGGGAAAAAACGACTTTTACGTAAATTGAGCGTGAGGCGATACGATTTGCAAATACGCAACTGGCATTCGATATACCGAAGTGCCAATTTGAAATTCGTCGCCCAACTAAAGATGTCGTCGACGATGATTGACGTTCCGACTGATTGGCCGACCTGAATTCCTGAGTCCGTTGCTAGCCGCTTCCATATGCTATCCATATCGTGGATCATGGTAATAAAGGTTGCTGGACCGTTCGTAGGACCGAATGGCATGACATTGTATGTCCATTTGATGGCGTCTGGTCCTTGAAACGCTAGCTTCTCCTGAGAATCGGGGGATACAGAAATCTGGTGATAGCCCATGGGTGCATCGAATAACCAGATATACCTGCCTCCGAAATCAGATTCGACTGCCATGTCGCACCGAGGGATGGGATAGGCGATCTGACGAGTCACCTGATTTAGTGGGATGTAGTTTACGCAGAACCGCCAGACAAAGTCATCTATGTCGCGTACGTGCTCCTGGTGCGGTTTTGGGGCGAGAAGCGCCTTGAATAACCATGGGCCGTCATGGATTTGCCTGATCTGCCCGACCTTCTCTAATGCCGCTATGCTCTTGCGCATGATAGGAGTTTCTCTGGGTCCATAAAGAATTTTCTTTATGGCAATAGGCGCGGCAGTGCCTGTGTCGATGACGCACTGGTAACACTTGACCGGCGTGAATGTGCCACGCTCATCAAAAACGCACCAATATTGCTTAATAGTATCCAGGAGCGCAATCGCATGGTCAGGAGGTAGGTGGGAGACGTCAACATCGGCCCGTAACTTCTCCCCATGTAATTCCTCAGAGTATTGAACGCAGAAGGATGGGTCATCGGCGTCGATTGGTGGAGGAGGGTATTTTGTTTTTCTCAAAATCACGCCACCGTCGATGCTGTGCAGCAGGGCGTCGTAGGCGTCGGACTCGTCCGGGAAGCCCCTGTCGTCGTAAAAGACGTTACGTGCCTTCTTACGGGATCGTGGTTTCGTCTTAGGAGCGACACGGATGGGGCTGGGCAAATCCGGTAATCGCGCATCCCCGCCAAGCAGGCATCTGGGATTTAACGCGCGCGGTAACGGTGGAAGTGAGAGTGATAGCAGTAGGGTCTAATAATATTAGTCAAGGAGGTTGCGTGCCTATTACTTTACAGTCAAGCATTGCAATCCCTCAGCCACATGGTGATAAAGCAAGATGAAGTTTAGACGGCCGGTGCGCATTCGCGACCAAAAACGTGCGCGACCGGATGCAGCGAGTTGATGCAGGGTGATGCCCATTTGACTCACTGATAGTCGTTCCCGTTCCCCATGTCGGGTTCATCGTACTGATCCATGGGGTCATTGACATATCCGCCGCCTGTGACTACGGGAGACGCCAAGGCCGAAGAAGGCAAGAAGGACGGCACGGCCGTTGGGATGGCTGGGCTGGCTCCGAATGTCACAGATCTGGCGCCACTTGAGGAGGCACAAGACTCCGCCTGTGCGAGATTGGCACTGGCAAAGTGCTGCTCGAGCGCGTTGATCTCAGCAATCAAGTTGTCATAAGCGCCCGCCAGATGGACGGGGTACTCGTCGCCACCATCCACAATGGGAACATGGACCGTTGCGCGGCGGTACTCAAGGGGGAAGGGTGGGGCATCGAGGGCACGCAATTCGACAACGTTATCAGCGAGGTCAATGATGGCGCGTGTGGCCTGAATAAAAGGTAGCCCGACGATTGTGTTTACAGTCACATGAGGGCCCGTGGCAATCAGGATGCTGGTAGGATCGCCTTCTCTCGTAAGGTACGGTAGATGGAATTGGAAGCCCACTGTTAGCTCCGTGGTGATGGACTCGCCACCACGCTGGACTATTCCTGAGAGCACAATCGGGTTATAATCCTCCGGGACGAAGAGCTTCGCGACGCAGTGTGGATACTGCTTTGCCACCGCGGCGACGAAGTGAAAGTTCCCGGTGGAGAGAGCTGCTGCCGTGTCAATCACGCAGCGAATAAGGGGGCATCCCGGGCAGTTGAGGGTGGTGCCCAACTGCAAATGGATGTGAGGGAAGTTTGATACGATTGGCGCGGGCAGAATATCTCGTGTGTGGCTGGTGGAGGACAACACGACGACGTCGGCGATGAGGATCATAGGCTTCTTGCGGGCAGGAGGCGTGACAGAGCCCGAACCGGCTGTTGCCTCCGTAGCCATGCTTGATAGTACTGCCTCTTTTACCTTCGCCTTGTTTTCCTCACTTAATGAATTGTAGTCTACCGGCCGGTCACGTTTCCTATTCGCTCGCCTTGTCTTCATCCTCTCGCGAAATTCTGCAAACGACTTGGCGGCCGCGGCTCGAACACCTGGCTTATCAGCGTTGGGGCAGATGATGACACCATCCTGGACCCAGGGGTGTCGCTCGTCGCCGCATCCAAAGCAACGATGCCTGCGGCCCATGCTCCTACGAGATCCGCCGGAACGGTCGGAGCGGTAGCCATCGCTACGGGCACCGGACGCATCAGAGGAATAACCTCCGCCTGATTTGTAGTGCGCCAGCGTACGCTCGGCTTGGCTTGGGAATGATTGGGCTGAAAGAGGGAATGCCTGCCCGCCCCCAACAGAACTGCGCGCGATAGCGCTGATGGACTGGACTTCCTCTTCAGCCGACTGCATGGCCTGAAGAATAGCAGGGAACTTGCGGCGTTGATATGAGGCGTCGAGGTCGTGAAGAATCGCGTGGTCAGCGTAATTGCGGCGAAAAATGGCGATGAGCCGTTTGTCGAGGCCGTCAATCAATGCGTTACACACACTCTTGGGGAATCTTGCTTCGCCCGCGAATGGGCGCATGGCGTTCATCATGCGCTGGTAGTACGCGAACACAGAGGTGCAGATCACATTACCTTCCCCATCCATATAGGTTTGCCTGATGTGTTCGATCGCGGCTTGGGGCTGATTTGAATAATTTGGGCACAACTCGGTGAAAATTGAAGCACACACCTGGTGCCACGCCAGCTGGAGTATTTTTCCGTCAATTTCGAGGGCAATGTCGTGCGCGTTCGTGTTGGCAGTCTGCAAGTTGAAATCCGAGGCCTGCAGAAGAACAGGACCGTTCTGAAGGACGGGGTTTAATACTTGTGCTTCTACCTGGTCGGGGCTAAGGGTCCGGAGGTCATCGACCCCTAGGAAGCTAATGAGGGTGTAACCCCCTCCGGCGCCATTCGTCATTGCTCGGCTCGCCTGGGGTAGCTCGATGTAATAGGATACCCGAAGAATAGAGCTGACGGGGTAGGGGTCGATCGTCGTGAGCGGACGGAAATCCAGCGTGCACTGCACGCGGGCAAACTTCACATCTTGGCTTCTGCACGATGCGATAGCGCCGTCCTGAACAGGTTTAAGGACCTCGGGGTTGCCTGCAATTGTGGTATCATCAATTCGAGCACCTTTTGAGTCATGGAAAGATAGAATGGTGAGATGGTCGAACGACATCCAACGCTCGTTGAAGTATCGGCGCCAATCGCTCAGGATCCCTTCGACTGTCGAGCTCGCATTGAGTTGAGCCCCCAGGGCATCTGTGACGAGACGAAGATCGGTGGGAAGGTCCTTCAGCGCGGCCTTATTGACTTGGAACGCATGCGCGCGCTCGTGGACCGGCATCGCGGGCGTTATTCTTGGGTATAATTTGACAGTGATGCGCCCAACCGGGACGTCGACCAAATCGAGCGGCGCGAACCCCATTTCGTACACACTACGCGAATCGTGGGGGGACGCCATGGTTCAGAAGGGACAGGCCGCCGCGGATAGGGCGTTAGTTGTGGTAGAGGGAGAAGGAAAAGAGGAGGACAAAGAGTCCGAAAAGTTTCATGGAGCACCACTTAAGAGAAGAGCGTTGGGAAGAATTCTGGCCTAGTTTATTTTGCTACTCTTCG
>JALLPB010003962.1:0-10503 GCA_036939975.1 Cyclostephanos tholiformis | reverse complement strand
TGGAAAGAAAACAGTTGAGGAGGAGCCGGTGGCTAAACAACGTGCGGGGGTGTGGGGGGGGGGGAGAAATTAGGCAAAGGAGAGCATACTGGCGATAAAGACGCAGGTGTTGGGGGGGAAGGAAAGGAAATAGGTGATGGTGAACTTGCGGGGGGTGATATTGGGGGGGGGGGATTCACGAAGGAAAGTCATTGACCGAAAATTGCCCATGAAGAGGAATTATACACAGCCATCAACAATGGCAACAACGGTGATCCAGGAAGGTGCTCCTTGTCCTCTGCCCGTTGAAGTGGCATCTGTGCAACAATGTACATGGGCGTTCTTCAGGCCATGCAATTGCCTGCTGCCCCCGCCCATAACATGCAACAAATGCTGCAAGGCTAATAAATGATGATGAAGGGGTGGAGTGTTTCACCAGGTCCTCAGCTGAGCAAATTGTGCTAAAACATGCTGGCACTGCTTTGGGTGGTGAAATGGATGATGATTTGATAGATGATGATGTGGGCAAACCAACAAGTGGAGTTGATGAGGTGCTTGATCTCGAGGCCACCACCAAGGATCTCATAGGAGCTCCAGAAGGCTGGATTCCACCATCATGTCCACTTACATTTGTTGGTTACAGGCCCAATGAAGGCGCACCATCAGAGGAAGAGCTTGATAAACCCGCTGGCTGGAGCATGTTTACGTTTACGCCGAACTACCACCCAAAGACCAAAACATACGAATGTCACTTAACTCAGACAGGAGCATGTGTTGTCCCTGCTGATACTTGGGGAAAACGAATTATAAACGGGTGGGAGTTTTACTATCAAGACTGAAAAGGCAATCCATTTGACCACCAAACATATTCCCGTACAGGAGTGAAGTTTGGTGATCTTAAGTCGGATTCAAGGAAGGGATGCCTCGATAAGATGTTGACGTGTTGAGGAAACATGGCTTGAATACAGAATGGTTGCGCACTGACCCCATGTTTTTTTTCAACTGTTGTTCCCTTTTGATGCTCCCTGTGACTTGGGCTTGGATGACGATCATCAGATGCAATACTTTTCAAACATCTCTGTGTGTACTAATATGTATGCAATGTGGAAGGGTGCGGGTAGCGGGTAGCGGGTAGCGGGTATGGCCATGACTTTGCTCCTGTCTCAATTCCAGAACTGGTTCACTGGACTGCTGTACCAATCCATAATGGTGCTTTGAACAGAAGACCCTCAACACTAAATCAGCGATGGAAAGAGCATGACCCGAGGAACAATTCTGTGACTGCTGAGAACATAGTTCAACACCAATGGCAACAAATCAAGCGGTACTTCAAGTTGAGCATGGGAATCGAGGAGAATAGGAGAGGACAGGCAGGTTATGATCCATGCACTAAGTATGATTACATTTATAAGTGCCTTGTCCACAAACATGAACTATGTCACGAAGCGTGCCAATGCGGACAATACAATTGATGAAACTACTTGGGGATTTTCAGGATATTCTGACAATGCAGGAGGGAGATTGATGAATAAACCAAAAAGTAAAGGTGATGTAAAAACATGTTTGATTCACCATTGTTTTATGCACCATATTCCCTGTGTCTAACTACTTTTGTGGGAAAAGGTGGCCAAAGCACTATTGTCATCGACATTCATCACAGGTACCCTCGTGAATACATCCACCGACACTCCCTACAAATGCCAGTGACAAGGCCAAAGGGATTCACGCAGGAGGGGTCATCCAAAGTATACAATCTATGCAACAAATTAGCAATGATGGTTATTATTAACGATAATGAAGAACATGTTGATAACATGGTATCCATCAGAAATCTCATTGATGGGTCGGAGTACACGGTGCCTGTCAAGAAGATCTATTCAACACGTCCACATATCACAGCGGATAATCACTTTTCTCTTTTCTGGCAAGAATGTTATGAATTTCATGGGGGAGAATGGATTTGGGATGACTGCCACCTGTTGCCGTGATCGATTTTCTCTGGGAATAAAGCCCTACGTGAACCACAATAAAGTTGCATCAACTGACAAGAGAATGAGAGTGGCCCGGTTTGAGCGACCAATCTTTGCTGTGAAGAGAGTTAACACAGTGGGCAACAACAAAGCCTATATGAGGACATTTGTATCTTTCCAGTTGACAGGTGCGACCAACATAGCAGGTGTGAATAACTTGCTATCACTAACAATGTATGTTCAGCCCAAATTCAGGGGAAGAAAAAATAAGAAGTTTGCATGGGCAACTGAGCAGAATGAGGCAAGGGCAATCTATCTGAACCACTATCATGGCGTGGACAGCATGGATCATATGATCAAGACAACTGGTAACAGTTTCATCAGCTGGAAGTATTGGCACTCACCATATCTCCATGCAATGTTGATGGGGGTTATTGCAGCATACGATATGTATCTCAAATGTTGTGAGGGTATGTTGGATGGGGCGTGGAAGGTGGGGAAGAAAGATAGGATGACATTTTCACAATTTTGGTTGTTGAAGCTGACAGAGCAAATGCTTAGGTATGATCCGCGTGATGATTTGTATCCTGGTGACAATAAGTTCAGGAGGAGTACACAGCAGAATAAAGTCAGAAGGAAAATGAGCAAGGACTTCTCCACAGAAAAATTCCCTGAGACAGGTGTGATGCTTATGAATTTGAGGGCTGCTTGAAATATTCTGCAGTTTTGCTCAACGATTGAACAGATCCAGCAGCACTTTGAAATGATCCAGAAGAAGACTAATCCCTTGCCATGTGAGGTTTGTGGAGTATCAACCTATTGGAAGTGCAATACATGTAACAGTTTCATTTGTCTTTTTGATAAACGGCATTGGAAGGGTGCAAAGTGTGCATTTACATTCTACAGTGAAAGGTTCTTTGGCCTGGCAAGGAGTGACTACATTGACGTGCTTGGGGAGGGTTGGGAAAATGGAGTGAAAAAGAAGAAGGAAGAGATCAAAAGGGAATTGGAGAGTTGGAAGCTGGCTACAGAGGCGGCAAAGGAGAGACATGCGTGCCTTATTATGCGGCTCAATGCTCAGGACAACCAAGAAGACTTAGCAACAACCAGCAAAAGTGCGTGAATTTATGTTGTAGTGAGTAGGTTTTGAAAAATTAATTCTTTAGGCATTTAAGGTATTCTGTTGAAAAATCACAAACCTGAATAGGAAGTAGGACAAAAGGAATTAGGGCAGTAAATTCTTCAAGCATGAACTTTGGGGGGGAGGCATCATGTTTCAAAAATTGGTTATTACCAGGTAAGGTAGAAGTATTTTAACATTGGAATCAGTATATGAGTAATCAGCGAGAAAAAGTTTCTGTGATTAGATAAAAGGACAAAACATAATGCTTTAAGAATTATATAAGAAATGCGGCAGGTGAAAAAAGACCACATTGGAATTCATAGTGATGTCAATGACAACAAAACGTTTTACGCAGTTGATCAAAGAAACAAAACAAATGCTTTAAAAATTATAAGAGATACGACTTGAGAAAAATAATTCTATGGTGGAATTAGTATTGAAAGAAAAAAAGGCTAAAATGAGAAAATCCTGATTTCTAATGCTTTAAGAATAGGACTTAGTGCCACACCCGAACAATAGATTTTCATGCTGAATCGATTGGTGCAGTCTATTTGGCCAAAATCTCAATGCTTGGAGGGCTATTTTAATGGCAAAGTCAAAAAATGCTTTAAGCATTAAAAATGGCCGTGCCACACCCAAACGATGTTGATCTATGATGGATATGGAGCAGGGAGCATTGATGGGTGGGGTAAAGTTGTTGATGATGGCATTTCACTCCATTGCACCATGGTTTAGCCAAGTTTTATTGTGGTTGGAGCAAAAAGTACCATTTCCTACCCTGATCTACAGGGAAGAGGGAACATGGTTCTGAATGCAACAACAAAAAGCGACTGCAGCTGCTTAGTGAAGCACTCTAGAACAATGCAATCATCCAAAAAATAGCAGGAAAATTCTCTGTCCATGTTTGGGGATGACTGTGCAACTCTCCACTCCTGGCAGCTGTGGGTGTGATGGGGGCAGAATGAACCATAATCCAGTAGCTTTACCTAATGGCAATTTCCCATGTACTAATTCCCACATGGATACCAGTAGAATATTGCATATTTTAATAAATAAAAGTAAATGTTGATGAATCCATAAGCAGAAAAATGTAAAGGCACATCCACAGAGAGGGAAGTAGAAAAGTTATTATCAAAGTATTGTTAATGTGGGCCTTCCTCTGCCACCCCTGTTCCCTATTTGGGAAATGATTCTATGGCAAAAGGGGAAACTGGGAAAGAAGACCGGTGTTCTTGCTATGATTGACAGCAGAAAGCATCCTCCCAAGGAAGACCACACCATTGAATTATCATTGAGCAACAACATTGTGGCAGCATTAACAACTACAACATATTGTGAACAATATGGTGGTAGTGCATATCATCCAGGGGATGTCCAAATCTATCCCTAGCATCTACTCAGGGTGAGGTTGATGCCAAGGCAGTAGTATTGTCATCAAATAACAAAAACAAGGATGACCAAAACCTCCTTGACAGAGACTTCTGTTCAGACAACTTTACTCCTCCAAACAGAGAGCCTCTGAACAAAGAGTCCAATTTCATGGCAACTGACATTGATGATGATGAATATGTTGAAATCAATTCCAAATTGGAAGATGAGGTGCAGTCATTGTTCCTGAGGAACAAGAATCTATCAAAGAATCTATACTGGGCAGGTCTCAACCAACAGATACAACAGGAGAATGTCCAAGGCTGAGGCAAAGTTTCCCATACTAGCCAACTGCAAAAGAAGGAAGCAGTGGTCTGACCAGCAGTGCCAGCAGTGCTTCAAGAAGAAGTTGATTGGATCCCCTCCTGTGAAGAATATGGGCTTTGATGCTAATACGTTGTGGACGAGTACCAATGTTGAGGCTCATTGTTAATGTGTTAGACACATGCTCCCAAGCAGGACATTTTTGGATGCTCATTGCAGAGAAGGCAATGCTGCAGAATTTTATGCCTGCTCAGTTTGTTTGGACCATTGTTACTTGTCATCCAAGGCACTGAGTTCTATGTTGCAGGAACTTTTTGTGAAGGGCTCTACTGGATTTGCCAGCAAACCATTTGCCATTAGGGTGATGATGTGGCAGCTATTCTGCCCAAGAGGAAGCATGCGAACATCAAGGCACCTCTCAAGACCCCCCTTCCATACCTTTGGGTAGTGCCTATTTTCTGCAAGAGTGTAAAAAAAAGCCCAGGGTCAAATACGAGTCACTCCGTGACTTGCTGTGGCCATTGCAAATAAGTATGCCATCATCAATGCTATTCTTCAGGATGGAAGAGAGGCAGCAAAGTTTGTTTTGGAACTGCCATCAATAATGTTTGCTATGCAAAAGGCATTGTAGAGGAGATGAGGGTGCTTGGTCATGAGGTGGAGCTTGTTTTCACAACACATAACAAAACCATGGCAAAAATTAACACAATTGTAGTTCAGGAGGAGATAATCAGGCATAAGAAAAAGAAGGAAGCACCATTTCAATATGTTGAGTACTGGAAGACATATTGGAAGATATAGAAGGTGGAAAATGCTCTTTTGCTTTCCGACAGTTTGGGGATCAAAGGCAGCCTGGCAGAGAACAAATTCCTCAGTGACATACTTGTGGTGGTGAGTTCTGTCAGCAAGCAAATGTCCTCTGTCACCCAGGAGGTTGTACAAGCAGATGGAGCCCATTCATTGTTTGGGAAATACACTCTGTTTTCTGCTTACATGACAATGGCACATGGCAAGCTGTCAAATGTTGCTTTTGGAATTCTATTCCAAAACAAATATATCAAGAATTGGTTGCTATTGTGGGATTTTGTTGGTAGGATTCACCCAAATATAAATTGTCTGCAGGTCATGTTACTCATGAACCAAGACAAAGGGATTAATAACATTGGTTGCTAAGTGTATTCCTTTGGAACACAATTTTCATTTCTCTTACCACTGGCACCAGAACATCATATCAAAATGTGGGGATGGTAGTGGAAAGAAGCCCCTTGCCATGGCCTTATGGATGTATAACATGCTGTCAAATTGCTCCAACATGCAGCAAATCAGGACTAATTTGCATAAGTTTTTGCATCATCTTCACCCATCTGACCATCATTACCTAACCAAGATACCTGATACCAAACAATATGCAATTATGCAGTGTGCCATGGGGCTGGATATTTGCATGTATGGCCATTCTGCCACCTATGGGCATTGAGTCAATGAACCAAGCTAACTAGCTTGTTCAGCAGAAAACGGCAGTTGACATCCTTAATGCTGCAATTGCAGTACCCAGGCATATGAATTGGGTTCAAACTCAACGAAGATGGCTTTCACCAAGCCATTGAGCTCTTCGTAAAAAAGTTTGTCAACAGCGAGATGCCACGCAACCTCCAATATGTCTACATGGCGCCAGGAGGTGACCATCACATAATGTGGGACCTCTTAATGCCCCCACATGAGCACGCAAGGCAATTTAAAGAGATGCTCTGCATTGCAAAGCAACTTCCTGCCAGCAAGATGCTAAAGCCAAGCAAGAAGCTCACGCTTCAATGGTACTACATGATGTACCATTGCATGGACTGCACAAAATATAAGACTGATAAAATTAAAAGGAAACATTTGCGATTTGGCGGGAACAAAAAACGGACGAAATTTTGGTAAAAAACTTGTTGGGCCCATTTTCAATTATGGTCATCATTCGATTCGTCTTTGTCTTGTTGTTATTGCTTTTCTTTCAGTTTTGTCCAGAAAACGCTGTGGTGCAAAATCATGTTTAGTCGTGCCGGTTGGACCTTGCTGAAAACTCTACCTACCTACTTTTTGTACTCGTAAGTACTCTAGCTACTGTCACAAGTCCTGGTTGTGCGTGCAAGGAAGAACAAACATCACAACGCAAAAGATCCAATGCACGATGGTTTCAACAAAATGATTGCCAGAGAAGGAGCCTCCCCATTGCCGCCGGCTTGATCTGTCTCGTCGGGGGCAGCTGTGGGCACAGTCTAAGCAAGAGGAGCGTCATCAGCGTCATGTGCAAGCGAGTGTTGCCGCCGTTGGAGCAAGGAAAGAACCAGCGGCAACGCTGCCTCCGCCACCTCCATTGCCGCCGCTGCTGACCCAGCCGCTGCCGCCTTTTCTTTTTTAATTAGTAAGAATGACCTATTGTTTATCCAATTCTAAAGTGTAAAAATAATTAATGCGCCGAATAATGCACACGCAATCACTTTTTTATGCTTTTTTATGCTTATCAGCACTTTTTATGCTCATCAGAGCGTTAAATGTGCTTTTTATGCTTATCAGCCAACAAACAAAAATGGGGCATTTTATGCTTATCAGCTAGCAAATGCCTTTTTATGATTGTCGGACCAATAGTAGCGCATTTAATGCTTATCAGACCGGCTATTGCTCATTTAATGCTTGTCAGAGTGTGGAAAATAATTGAAATCGATTTATCTCAAAATGACGGTTTTTTTGTGTCGGTCTGTTGGGATCGAAAATTTTTCCCTGCCAAAAAGCATTTGTTTCCTTTTAATTTTATCAGTCTTATTTAGGTTCAGGCCTGCCCCATAGATTTTTCAAACACACAATGCACAACACAAACATCATGGTGAGCTTCCACCCCCTCCAGTGGTGCAAATTTACTGCTTATTTTGGATCCAGTGCAAAGGCATTGCTGACAAGGGGGGTAATTATAATTGAGAGCATGGTTTGAAGTGATTGAGCTAAATTGTTAAATTGATACTAGAGTAAAAAAATTAACTTATAGCTACTCTATTATCTACAATGTAAAGAAAAGCATCTAACTGGATGTCAATTTTGATGACTTAGCCATTTGGGTTATACAGTTTGATGACCCAATGGAGCTCATTTGTGGCTTTATTGGCCTGTCATGTCTTTTCTTGTGACGAGATGTGATTTCTCTTACTACTTAGCTGGAAAAACACAACTACATATTGTGCATCAAAATACTTTTTTATACTTACATACAGCCGGAACTGGTGATAGATTTTAGGAAATCAAAAAGTGGTGAATTTCGACATAGTGAGTATTTGTCTTCTTGAGAAAAAGATACTCATCTCCCAACTAGGCCATTAAGCCAGTGGCCTCTCCAAATCTTATGCCCATGACTATGTGCAGGCCCTGACTTCTTTATGACTGTCATCAGTCCTACACCTAGCGACAGTCGGATTCTGACTACATAAGAAGAAATTCCAACCATTTGTCCTCCACATATCTCCTCTCTCTCAGTGCCTTCTTTGCCATTGAGTCCAGCCCACACTACCTCATGCTTCAACACATCTACTATTTACTCCCACACATTGCCTCCATCGGATGTTCCCTCTTCACTGCACACCCACCCTCAACCAAATTTCGGCTTTCCTAGAATTAAAATCAATTGCACAAACAACATCAACAACACTCATCACAAAATTTGCAACCATGCAGCAGAACACCTTTACCTCCTCCCAGCATCCTCTCACCCCATACTTCTTATCCCCTCATTACCCTCTGCCACAGCAACCCTACCAACTGCCTTTACCTTCCACCTTTAGCAGCCTCCCCTTTTATTTGCCACAGCCCTCTCTTTTGCTGGCTACCCCCTCCCAAATTCAAAATTCAACACTGAACCCATACTCTATCTACCTTTGAACCCCTATGCATGACCCTTTGATATCTCATTCAACCCAGACTCCTGCATGCCCATACACCTCCATTGGTGCCACCATCACCATCATTTGCCCCCCCCCCCCCCCCTCACCTACTTTCAACCTCAACTCTCCAGATATTTTTAAAATTTTTATCAGCCAAAGCTTTGCACATCTTCAAGTTGATGAATGCCAAAAACTCAGCCATGGCAACAAAACAACCCCGACCCCCAAACCAGCACCATCATACCACACCTGGCAATTCTGTCATTGGTGATATCTTCCTCACAAGAGTGAAAACTTTTATTCCAAAAATAAATAGTAACTACAGAGGCAATATACTGTGTCACAGTACTATTAATAATGTATTGTCATGTATTTTTGCGTATGTTAGAAATATAAATTGTTATTGACAGTAATTACTACTGTAAATTATTTTTGGTATGAAAATGTTACTTGCTGTGTAAATTATTTGTTGGGGTGTTCTAGATTAAAATTTTATTACCGACTGATCAATGTCATTGTTACTCACAATAAAACATATTGGCGTGAAAGTAATTTTTTTGTCAGGTTTCAGTGCAAATGTAAGAGTACAAAATAAACAGACATATTTTTGAGTAAGATAGATAATAGATAACTCCCTCATTATGTTTCAATTGCCATCCATCCAAATACAAGCTGCAATAAATTATTATCCAGAAACATTTCAATGTTTATCAGTAACTTTTGAGATGTTACTTTGACACTTAAAAATGTTTCTTGAAAACATACAATGTTACTTGGTAGTAAGCTGGTAGTGTCAATTCCTCGGTTGAATTTTTATTGGTTCGGTGCCCAATAAGTAGTGACCATTACAGCTATCTAAAGGCCTTAAAATATACCCATCCCTTCACATAACGAACTCTAAATTAGAAAAAATAACAATGGTGAAAAAACAAATTCTATGAGTAGATATTTAAAAGTGAATTCTTCATTAGGATATTATTATAGCTACAGGCTTGTCTCTTGAAGTCATTGTGCGAGACATATCACAACAACATACATACTGTAAAAAATTAAAACACCAACACCATGGTCCCCCCAAGCTGCCGGCTTCAAACAGCTGAAATTTTATTGGGAGTGCAATCACCATACGTTGCACAATCAAACCCCTGCCGTGTGGGTGCCAAGAACTACAAAAATGACATCCTAATTCTAATTGTTGTGGAGATTTTGCCAAATGGTGACTACGGCTGGGAAGCCATGGCCCTCGCATATCAGGATCAGACTAAGGAGCCAATCAAACATAACACCAACAACCAGAAGTGGCACTGGATCTGCAACCTTTGTCAGAGTATGAAGAAGCCAACAGGGAAACTGGGCAAGAATACCGATCAGGTTCTTTGATGCATTGCAATCAAATGAAAGATAATGGACAAGATGTATTTGGGAATGCTGGGCATTGAAGAGAATGACAATGAGGAAGAGAAGGTGTGTGAGGAAGACAAGGGAGGAGAGAGAGAAGAGACTCATTAGTGGTGTATGTCCCCCCCACGAGCATCAAAGATGCATGCAAATCAGTCCATTTGCTTACAGCTTGCATCTACTTGAGTTCCCCATGCAGAAATAGTCCAAGATGAGGAGGTCCTTGCAGACTGGAATAAACAGCAAGTTGATGAGACAGTGAGACATTTGATGAATTCTGTGAGAGAATTGAACATCCCCCCCTCATCAGAAACCCTCATATGTTTAACCTTAACCATTCATTTATAGCAATTTTATTTACAGAGCTGATTGCCATAGTGTAAACAATTAATTGAAATGTAAGATTTCTCCCGGTTGTTTGGCAGAGTTA
>JALLPB010003920.1:0-11817 GCA_036939975.1 Cyclostephanos tholiformis | reverse complement strand
GAATGCGTAATATTCCAAGACAACATGAGTGCTCTGTCTATGGAAAAGAATGGACAAGTTAATGTGTCGAAAAGATCAAAACACATTAAGGCTAAGTGGAAATCGATCTAAAATATTGTCCAACGGAATCAATGTGGGCTGACGTGGTCACCAAGCCACTACAAGGACATAAGTTCCGCGACATGCGCGCATTCCTACAGAATTGCCCTCATGATTCCGATGACGATGCCAAACGACAGTCAGACTTATCGATGAACCATCAAGCTGAAGCCGATGTCTCATCGCGGGAGTGTGTTAGTGCACAGGTAAAACCATGCATGGATCCAACAATGAAGCCATCAAGGAGTCCCAGCCCGAAATGTGTGTCTCCCATTTAAATTCGAACTTACTAAAAAACATTCTTTTCTCGTGGCGCATGCAAAGGAATCACATACTTGGAGAGACAAAAGGTTTGAGGCCATACACTTTTCTGGCACAGTAAAGGACAGACGATGAAATGCTCACTATTTGAATAGAGAAAATAGTCATAACTTTAGTAATATCTCGGAATACAATGTCATTCCGGCTGTTGGACAAGATGGGATTATCCAACTAGCATCAACACAATCTTGCTTGTTTGAAGATGAAAGAGTGTTGAGGCACGTTCCTCACACACATCATAATTATTTTTTTGTGTTGTTGGGGTAAGCCTTGTACTAATATTTTATTTATTCTTTCTTGGGCCAATCGTGCTTGCTTGGCTTGAAGAGTGGCATAAAAGCACAAAGACTTCCTTTAAAATGTAAGGTTCCTACATTCAATTCTTCACTTTTCCTTTTAAATGTAAGGTTCCTATGTGAAAATCATTATGTTGGATAATCCCTTCTCTGGCTTAAGAGCTCTTGGTAAAAAATTAATAATGCTGCCTATGTGAAGGTCTTTCTCTCGGTGATTTTTTCTTGCCTCCCATAATACACCAAATTAATTCTCATCACTTACACTCATACAATGACAAGAATAATACTGAGACAACTACATGTGTCAACAGCTAGCCACTCATGCGCAGGTGCACGAGTAATTTATATATTGTGAGCCATCATAATGGCAAAAAAAAACAATCAACTGGATGCAATGGCGATAAAACAATAACGATCTTCTTTGCTCAATGGCAATTACAGTGACTAGTTTTGACAACAATGAGCATCGCATAACAATGTGTTGTTAACAATTCACTTCTGTTCATTTCATATCAGTCTTGCATGGAAGCAACAGTGAACAATGAGACATAGCATGCAAGCACGCCATATTATCATATTGCATGTTATCGTGTTGCACGATGGCAATGACAACAACATTTGCTGTCAACAAGCCCCCCATTTGTTTAATATCGCATCACACGATGGCAACAATGAACAACAACGTACCATATCATACCCTGGCGCAATGTTGATGACTTATCATATTGCTTTGCACGATGGCAATGGCAACAACAACAGCGGCAACAACAGATGACAATTATCAATGAGGATGCCCTGTGATGTGAGTGCACTACATGTCATGCCACATGAAAGCAACGACGAGGCTTACTTTGCAACAAATATGACAATGACTTGAAGTCAACAAACAGGCCGTGTGCACATCAAGCATAGATGCAACAATCAACTGCAAATGTCAACATAGACATTATAATAGTAATTAACTAAAACCAACGAAGACAATTAAGTCAATGAGGGGGATCTCATGTGCAAAGGCACAAGACAAGTTATCTATGTTCTGTTGGATTATCAGTGGTTGTGCACAAGGTGCACCGCCGCCGGCCACTCCCACAGTTACATTGTCTGGCCTTCACAGTCAGCCGTAAGCTTGGCTATCATAGCCCTAGAGATAACCTCTCAACAGTGTCATCAAACAAAACAGTGTGGTTGGGGTAAGCCTCATACTAATACTCTTATTCATACTTTGGCCAATCTTGTTTGCTTGAAGAGAGAAATGAAACAACATGGATTTTCTAACCCCCATTACCAAATGGTAATAGCATTACCAAATGGTAATGCGGACGATGAGCCGCAGCGGCATGGGAAATGGTCGGGGCGGCGGCTTCCAGTGGAGACTTCTGTAGACAAGAGTGATGCGGAACCTAGCCAAACAGGGGTCAAGTAGATCTTCATTTGCCGCGATGATATTGATGTCGGTGCACAGCCCATCAGCTTCATTGTAGCACATAAAAAAATAAAAAAATGGGGTTGTGAGGTTGTGGTTGCATACCTACGTAGGAATACGTAATTTTTATACCAGCATTTTGGTGGCAAGCACATAAATTTGTTCCGATGATGGTGACGGCAAAGAAGCTTGGTGGAATTGGGGCCATTTGAGAAAATACGCCCATGGGCGTACGATACAATGAATACATCCCTGCTATGACCAAGCAAGGCTGTCCTTAATCTCAGGATTACAGACCAATCTTGAGGGGACTGAGAAAATTTGCCCATGGGCATACGATACGATGAATACTCTTGCTTGGCTCCCGCCATTGGAGTATATGCTAGGAAAGAATCGGGCGAGAAACCTGTCTCAATCCAGCTACTTGATCCGGATGACCATCCGTGTTCCACGGAAAGAGAACAGACACCATCTGCATTCCACAGAAACTCTTGTATGTAGAGCTTCATATATTGATCGTATGAAATTACACAAAACCAAGCTTTACAGATTTATTTTGACACCTTTCTCGCATGCGTATGTAAATCGTATGGAGAAAGTGAGACCTTCGCACCATTCCTTGACTTGGCGATGAGCGAATGAAATAATGCACAGAATGAACATGCTACTCACCACCATTGCCATAATATTTGATTAACATCGACCTTTAGACCTTTAACATATACTTAACCATTGACCGAATAGGGGTTGGGCTCTGTTGAGTGACCTCCCCGGCCATGGCCATTATGTCTACCCGACTTCTGTAGCCATATTTCTTCAGTTTATCAGACCCATAGCTGACGCGATGGCATTGACATGTCGACCGATCACACATAACGGCACTGACATTGCCGCAGACCTGACCAAACTCGATGGTGTTGACCCCACCGCTGACAACGATTCACCTTACGGTACCAACCCTGTCACGAGCTGACCCAGTGCACCAAACACTGTGGGGCTGCAATCAATCTGACCCACATGCTTTGACCAGACGCACGACAACCATGGCACGACCTGACAGGGCCATGCGTGTGCCCGGTCCCTGTCAGGGCGACACCGAGGCAAATATGATCTCCTGGATGGAGGGCACACTCGGCTTTAGCCGAGATGTTGCTACTAACCTCTATCAGAATCAGCTCCTCAAGTCCTGGAAGAAGTTTTCAGACATGAGAGACGATGACATCAACCGAGTCATAGCAGCGATCCGGCGTGATCTCAAGGAGTCAATTGCCGAGATTGCTGTCGTTCGACTCAAACTGGTAATCTACTGGGTTAAGTTCCAGATTAGAACCAATCGACCCTTCTATCACAGAGGGGAAACAATCCGTTACCTCAGTGAGGTAGAGACAAAAGACTTCCTTCCTTTTAGGGAGCAGAAAGAACTTGTTGATGCATGGTTCGAACTTGAAAAGGAGCCTGACCATGCTCCGATGACCCTTGACATGGCCTCTGCGCCAAAAGTCTTCGACAAGATTAAGACCATTCTGACCCGCGTTCGAGGGAGTGCTGGGATTCCCCTTGCCTATGTTATAAGGCACCAACTTGAACCTCCTGACTGGGAGGAGGACCCGCCTTATGGCGAAGAAGGTTCTGTCTATCCGTCCTATGACCAGGAGATGATAGCACGTGCTCCGATCCTTCACCCTGGCACATGGCGTTTTGGGATGGATGAGCAACTCGAGACTGAAAGAACCTTCTACCCAATCTTCAAGAGCAACAACCACAAGGTGTGGTCAATCCTCCACAAGATGCTTTCCACCACCTCGGCATGGCAGCTCATCGTGAAGTTTACGCCCAGCCAGAATGGCCGGCAGGCCTGGCGGACCTTGGACACCCATTATTTTGGTGGTGACAAGGTTGACCTCATGGCAAGCAACATACTTACCACCCTGAAGACCCTGAATTACTCAGGTGACCGCGCAAATTACGTTCAACAAGTATTGCACGGCTCATGTCAAGCAGCATAACTGTCATGCTGCCTTGATGGAATATGGCGTGCGAGCCCTCAAGGAGAGGGACAAGATTCTCCATTTCCAAAGCGGCATCAAGGACCCGACCTTCGAGCCTGTTGGTTCTTCCATTATTGTTGGAAAGGCGGATGGGAAGTTTCAAGACTTTGCCTTCATCATGACCACGTACATGACCTTCAAATGGGCCCAGAAGAGTTTGACCCCGACCTTGCATGTATCTGCTGTGTCCACAAGCTCTGGCAAGGGGCGCGGTGGAGCTAAACACGGTGACGACCCGGAAGCCCACAAGAAGGGCCTCCCCCCTCAATCTGAGATTGACAAGTGCACTCATATTGAGAAGAGACACCACTCCAAGGAAGAATACCTCAAGTTTACCCCTGCCAAGAAGGCTAGGCTCTGGCAGCTCAATAATCCAGGTGTGACCCCTGGTACTGGAAAGAAGTCCTCGGGCAAGCATCCAGCGGAATCTACAGACTCCAAGATTGCTGCTTTGACCACGGCAGTTTCCTCCTCTGCCGTGACCGTGCTATCCTCCTATTTGTTCCTTTTCTTTTGCTCCTTCCCACTTGTCACCACTCTCCTAGCAATTCCCCTTGTATTTTCCGCCGGGCTTTCACTACTCCCTGCTGCTGGTGCTCTAAACAATGGCAGACTCTTCTGTACTCTTAATCCCCTGGTCTTTCCCGTTGGGCTTTCATTCCCCCCCCCTGCTGGTACACTAAACAATGGCGGACTCTTCCTATTACTATCTCCGCTCCTCTTGTCCTCGTCTTCACTACTATCTGAACTCTCTCCCTTCTCACCACCTGGCATTTTCTTATCCCATAGCTGTCCTCTCCTCCAAGCAACACTATGTCGACTACGTCCTCTATCAGAGGAATATCCACCTCCTATTCCGAAGCCATCTTCATCCTCACTCTCGTCATTTGTATCATTAAACTCCGGAGTTTCCTTTTCATACCATGTTCCCATAATGTAATGATATGTCTTCCTTGTTCCATCTCCAACCTTAATTTCCTTCCCCTTAGATGCTATCCACTCCTCCCACCTATTGTACAATATCTTCATGTCTTCCTCACTGTCGTATATCTCCATCCATTTCTTTTCCGCACTCCTAAAATACCTCATGCCCTCTTTATTCCACAGGCTCTTACCTTGAACACGCTTCTGACCAGTCCCGCTTGTGAATATTGGTTTCAATTTTTTCTCAGAATTTCCAACTGCATCCTCCTCGGACTGTCGCATTCTAATGTCCTGGTCCCACATATCCTTACTATTCTTGAACACAGCAATAACATACGCGATGTCATTTGGTCCAATAATATCAAGAAAGCTCGTACCTTTATTAATTTTCATAGCCTTGCGTATGAACTCGTCTGAATGCACCTTTCGTACATATCGACCAAAGAAGTCAAAAAGACCACTAATGACATCTCCATCTGCCTTAACTATGTCTATTTCCTTTGCTAGTTTGTCTGGGTCAATTTTGTCCCTATTGGGATCAACTGTTTTCAGAACAACGAGTGGTTAAAATACATGGTTAGGTCCGCTTGATTAATACGAACATGTTTAAAAATGACTTACCCTTGTATGCCTTTCGAACCTCGTTGTTCAGGTTGCACCTTATAGTGACATATTTCATCTGAATTGTAGGGCATATTACCCTCTCCCATTGTTCCCTAAAATTGTGAACCTGTTCCATTTTCAATTTCCTTCGGACAAACGACGACAAGCTTTCAGGGCCATCACTATATTTCATCCAACCGTCATTCAGAAACTTGTACCGTGGAAACAAAAACTCCTTACACCAATGTGAAACTTTGTCCGAGAAATTTGCCTCCTCCCCGTTCCAATCGTACTCGATCCTCATCTGACGTTTTGTTAGCCGGTCATGTGATTTCAGTACCCTGATCTCCGATCGCAGTGATTTGATCACATTCTCTAACTCTTCGCATCGTGCCTGCAGAAAATCATTCTCCGTTCGATGTTTCCCCCCCCTTGCATTCACTACTTCATCATACTCACTATTGTTATCATCGTCGTCATAGTCGGAGTCTTCGGACCTGTTTCCGCGGCCGTGTTTCTTTTTACTGGACATCGTCCCTCAATTCTATTCAATTTTTTGCCTTTGGTGATTTTTTTTTGCAATGGTGGAAGTTGTGGTTTGAGTCGGGGAAGTTCCTCCAGATCAAAAAAATTGTATTTCAGATCAAATAATTTATTCACACCAACGGAAAATTAATTATGACCAACGGCAGTAGTGGTTCAAATTTTTACACTGGCGGTTTGCGAAATTATTTGTTTAAAAATTTTTGGAATAGGAATTCCTTTATTATATATATAATAAAGGATACTGGTTCCTTGTGCAAATAAACTTTTCCCAGAAACGATTTTTTAAAATTTTATGTTTTCATATAAATAGTACCAATGTACTAGTTCCTTTCAGAAGTAAATTTGGATCGTACAATTATAATGGCTTATATCGAATTTCCCTTGTCTTATTTGTTAGAGAAAAAGCAGTCACAATTTAGTCCCGCCGAAAAAACAACAACTTCCCCCATTACCAATATTGTTGTGTTCATCATAAAATGAATTTTATCTAAATCATTATTAACCTGATCTACAACTAGAATCAAACACCTTATAATGAGTAAAAATCAGCTGCAAAAACAATGCATGAACTGCTACGCATGGTATACCAATTTGAAGGGTTTCAAACATCATATTAGGCAGTGCAGAAGATCTAATGATGGCAAAACACCAAATAAGGTGGAACATCATATTGCACACCCGATGTTATCCATTCACACCTCCTCATCTGTATTTCCATCCAGGAGGTATTTCAAAAAAGATGATGAAAGTGCCCATAATGCAGATATGGATTACAAAGTAGACTACGACTTTAGTGAAAATAGAGATAAAAATGAACTGACATTTGAAAATGACACTGAAACAGCCTTCCATCCATTATGCAGGAAAACAATGTCAGTTAACAAGTTCCAGGTAATGCTCAACGATCTACTTCTTAAGCACAAGGCTAGTTTGCTCCTATATGATGAGATTATTGAAGCCATTAGTATGTACATAAATTCTCCGGATTTCAATCGATTTGACAAGTTCAAATCAAGAAAGGCACTTCTGCTATCAACTCAAAAATCACTTCACACACAATGTCTTAGACCTTTGAATGGTACTGTTCGATTACACAACAACTCCCTTGTCACAGTGCCAGTCTTTCATGCAAAGCACATGATAAAAAGTTTATTGACTGATCCAAGTCTGATGAAAGAATCCAACTTCGCTGAGGGTTACAATGTCTTGACGGGTGAGGTACAAAGAGGTCATCCTGATAATAAAAAATATGGTGAAATCCACACTGGTGATGCTTGGCGTCCTGCTATGAGAAGGTATTGTCAAAACGAGAATGATATGCCAGTTGCATTGATTATTTTTGCTGACAAGACCCATACAGATCTTCATGGAGCCCTGTCTTTGACACCAATCATATTTACACTTACTCTTTTCAATCGTGCATGCCGGAACAATCCAAAGTTTTGGAGACCATTGGGATATATTCCCAATTTAGGATATGGAAAAGGCTTATCAGATAAGACTGCTACACGGGATAAAATCCAGGATGAGCATAATTGTTTGTCCTTTGTTTTGGAGTCACTGAAGAAGATCAACAAAGAAAATGGATTCGAATGTGTTGTTTTGGGTCAGTTGGTACGTGTCAAAGTATGGATTCATTTCTTCATTGGAGATACAGAAGGAAACAACAAATTGCTGGGACAATATCCTGGAAATAGGGAGGGAGTCAAGCGACCATATCGTGATTGCAACTGTCAATACAATGATTTAAGTAATCCCAATCCCAACTGTGTCTACCGGACGTTGGATGACATGAAAATTGCAAAACGGCGGAGATACCATGATGAAGATGGTGGAAAAGAATACTACAAATCAATCTCTACTTATGACATTCAAAATGCACTAATTGATAAGAATGTACCACTGTCTGACAATATACATGGACCGTTCAAAATGATGCCTACTGAGCTATTACATGCATCCGGGAGTGGACTCCTCATGTACATGTTTGAATCATTGAGAGAACAAATTGGTGGTGGTCAAGACAGAGAGTTTATTGATAAACAACACATTGCTATATCGAATGTGATTAAGAGGCAGAGTGAACGTGATTTTCCAAGAGGATCAATGAGAAATGGTCTAATTGATGGAACTAAATGTCAGTCTTCTGAACGAAAAGGTAATCTATTCAGACTGCTGTGCATTGCACATACAAGTAGTGGTTGTGCTGTGCTGAAAAGGTGTTTGAAATTGACTGATCGCAAGTGGGCACAATTCATTGAATTTTTGAAGCTATATCTTTCCATGGAGGAATGGTTCCACGACGCAAACAACAAAAAGGAAGTTAGATGTGCACGGGAGGAAATAGCCAAGGTACTTCAATCATTACAACACTTCTTTCCAAGAAAGAATAACACAAATGGATACAATCTTCCAAAGATGCATGGCATGACCAAAATGCAAGAGTATATGAAATTGTTTGGAAGCGGTATAAATTTCTACGGTGGTCCTGGAGAATCTGCACACAAACAATTCATAAAAATACCTGGTCAAAGAACACAGAGAAGAGTTAGTGAGTTTGCACAACAAACTGCACTTCAATACCATGATATGTTGGTTTCCAGTTATGCTGCTGAAGAATGTCAATTTGAAATTAATAATCAAATGCAATACGGAGGAGGTGATGAAGATTTGGAAGGCATAAGTCCACTCGATTGCCTTTCCATAAGCCTGACAGGACAATATGACTTTGTTCTAACTGATGAAGTTCTTTCCACGATGAATTCAGATGGAACAGTGGAAGTTAAATGGAAGTTTGACAATAAAAACTCCAAAGAAGGAAATGCTAATCACAGGCTGCATAAGGATTTTGTGAAGATGATGCATAAGCTACTACAAACTTCAATCGGAAAGACCATTACTGGTTACACAAAGGCTGTCATCAGCTGTTCTGGTGTACGCACACCATTTTACGCTCACCCATGCTTCCATGGACATAAGTGGTATGATTGGGCACTTGTTCATTTTCAAGAAAACAAGAATGAAGGTAACATCATTGTTGAAACTCTCTACCCATCACGAATACTGGGTTTTTTGTCAATTAATGGTGAACAGGAAGCTGCAATACAGTGTTCATTAGAACCAATTCTTTGGAACACTGTTGAAACAAATTTTATTGTTCAGATAAAGTTGGGAATGGATTTCAACATATCATTTGTTACAGTTCCAATCGACGCTCTTGTTCATCCGTTATGTGTTATACCAGATAACACTGAGGACAACTGCAATACATATTATATAGTGTTACCAAAAAGAAATTGGAGCCGTTACTTTGGAAAAAACATTCAAACTAGTTCAAAGTAGTGAAATTAGTTTGGAGAAGAAGTTCAGTTCAAATGAAATTTTTACTAACAAAATTAACTTTATATGAAATACATTAAACAAACCGATGCCCCAGTGGGCACTGTTCTTATATATGTGAGGTAGAAGCTAATTAAGTTTTGGAGTATAATGTCATCTCTATGTTGGCCATTAGGGCTGCGGAGGAGGAAAGGTCAGGGTGGTGAACCTAAAAATGGCAGGAACATATTTCATTGGTTGGAATTCAGTACATTCTATGGAGGAATTCAACTTTGCCCAAGTAAAAAAGAACACCACCATGGTGGAGCCATTTCCGTGCCTAGTGGCACTGCTATTGCGATTGAGATGAGCCCCTCATGTCATGATCTTTGTGATGGGGTGTTTGATGGTGCTGTCGAAGAATTTTAAATTATGTAAACCGGCAGGGTAAAAAAAAATTAACAAGCTCATTGATTTAAATTAATTTTATACCATATTCCCAACTCGATTGCCTCGAAATCTATCAAATTGCAATCTTCCTGTGCCCCCCCCCATTGCTCATCCTGCAACATCCCCCATCCTTCTTGCCCGCATGTTTTTAGTTGATTGTTGGGTGTACTTTTCTGTTTGGTGGCTGCTAAAGGGGGGGCAATCATCATCAGGGTGGCATCCCCTCCTTTGTTGAGGGAGGGGGGGGTAGCCCTCATTGTCTGGGCATTGTCTCCTCCTTAGTCAAGGGAGGAGGGGGTGGCCATTGTCATCAGGGTGGCATCCCCTCCTTTGTCGAGAGAGGGGTGGGACGGCCATATTTGTCAGGGCATTGTCCCTTCCTTTGTCAAGGGAGGGGGGGCGGCCGTCATCATCAGGGTGGCATCCCCTCCTTTGTCAATGGAGGGGGGGATGGCCATAGTTGTCAGGGCATTGTCCCCTCCTTCATCGAAGGAGGAGGGGACAGCCATTGTCATCAGGGTGGCATCCCCTCCTTTGTTAAGGGAGCGGGGGATGGCCACAGTCATCAGGGCATTGTCCCCTCCTTCGTTGAGGGAGGAGGGGATGGCCATTGTCCTCAGGGCATTGTCCCCTCCTTTGTCGAGGGAGGGGGGGGGGTGGGAATTGTCGTCAGGGTGGCATCCCCTCTTTTGTCAAGGGAGGGGGTGGGTGGCTGCTGTCCTCTGGGTGTTATCCCCTCCTTCATCAAGGGAGGGGGTGACAGCTATCATCTTCAGGGTGTTGTCCCCTCCTTCGTCAAGGGGGGGGGGATGACCATCATTGCAAGGGTGTCGTCCCTTCTTTCGTCAAGGAAGGGGGGTGCGTCAGTTTTTTGGCAGGGGGCAGTTCATCATCTCGAAGGAGTAGGGGTTGGTGAGAGCATTGGGCATTAAAGTTTTTTTTGCAGGGGGCGCCCTTAGAGAAAATTCCCTCAATGCTACCACATCCCCCCCACATTTTTTATGCGGTAACATTGAGGGAATTTGCTCTAGGGGCGCCCCCTTCCATAATAGCAAGTCAAAGGAAGATGGATGAGGGCAAAATGGGGAAAAGGGAATGGGGAGGAAATGGTGTTTTGGGAAGGTTGACCAGTGGCCAAATTTGGTGGTATCATATTATTTTACATATTGGTCCCACCAGATTTGGAACCCACCCAAAAATCTCCTGCCAAGAAAAAATTAGTTCAAGCTATCTACTGGATCCCCTACCGTAAGGAAGAATTCATTATTATTTGTGCAAGAGAGACAAGGAGGCGGTCTTTAGGGGTGGTCAAATATTTTTTGTAATGCATGCATGAGTACTTCTGGCAAGTCATATAGTACTTCTGGCAAACTTTTTTCTTCATGAATACTTCTGGCAAATTTAACGTAGGAATATATATTTGCATGAGGACTTCTGGCAATTTTTTACATGAGTACTTCTGGCAAATATGAGTACTTCTGGCAACCAATATTTTGTTTATAATTTAATCATAGCTAACAAACCTCGCACATTTGACTTTGACTGAATGGGTGTGGTGTGATTGAACATTGGCATCGTCATCCCCCCCCCCTCCACCAATCATGCCCCCTTCCCCCCCCCCTTACCCATCATTTCCAGATCAAAACGGTAATTTTCGTCAGAAAATCGCGCAAAACTCGTGGCTGGAAGGCAATTGATTAGCAAATAAAAAAGGCGCAAACGTGGCAGGAATGCCTTTTCCATTCGGAACCAGAATCGGAATCGGAAGAAATTGGGTCGAAAAAGGGTC
>JALLPB010003880.1:0-10089 GCA_036939975.1 Cyclostephanos tholiformis | reverse complement strand
TGTTCACCGAGGACCAAATGGTCGCCTGGGAGAACAAGACATCGGCGGCACAGACCTGGACTGCCCTCCAAGCATATTTCACCGAAAAGTAGCTGGAGCGCAAACAGTACTCCGCCACCACAGCCAAACATTCACATTTCAAAGAGGTGGCACTACAAGCACAGGAGGCGGCAGCGGCCAAAGAGGAGGGCGAGACGCAGGCGATGCTTTTTGCAATGCTGCAGGACCAGCATGCGAAGCAGATAGCACAGCTGGAAGCGTCGAACAAGAGCAACATGGACTCGCTACTGGAACGGATGAATGCACTCGTGGCTGCCAACGGCGCCTGCTCGACCCAACAACCGGACAAAGAAAACACTCCCCCGGCCGGCAACATCAACCCTCCCGCCGGCAAATGCATCAAAAAACCGCGCAAGAAGAAAACGCTGTGTCCCAACTGCAAGACATTCGTCCTTCACAAACCGGCGCTCTGCTACGAATTGGAGGCAAACAAGGCGTCCCGTTACCCAGGATGGAAATCCGTTTTTGCAGCAACCCCGACGACTTGACAGGGACCGGGGACAACAATAGGTATCACAAAAGTAGCAGTTAAACTAGTTCAAACACCTGCAACATTTTCAAATAACTATTGGTCCCCGCTGGCCTGTCCAGTCGAAGCACAGGAGGAGACACCGGATAACGAGGATAAACCACCAACTCTGGGCGAGTTGTCCACGGCCGCGACACCGTCCACAAGTCCGGCAAACAAGGTATCAGCGCACTGGGCGAGAAAAATAATAAACAGAAAGCTGCGCAAGACAGGAATCCTGGACACAGGGGCCACATCCGGCGCAGCCCCTGAGGAGGACGCCGACTGCTTCACCGACACAGGCACAACGTCCACTAAGACATTCATGTTCCCCGACAAACGAACCAACAGAGCCACCAAGAGGATGAACCTCAAGCACGACCTCAGAGAGACGGCACGCGAGATAAACATCGTCCCAGGCCTACACTCAACCCTAATAAGCGTGCCAAAGTTGGCAGACGCGGGGTACACGACGGTTTTTAACACATCAGGAGCCACTATCTACGATGATTACACTACACAAGTCACGGCCACCAAGCCACCCGTCCTCGTGGCGAACCGCTGTACCCACACCGGCCTATGGAAACTCCCCTTACACGCCAAACAGATGGAATCCCAGACAACACAGCACACGAACGAGGCGATCAACATCATCTTCGACCTTCCCAGCGCACGCCAGACTTTCCTCTGGTACCATGCTGCCGCCGGCTTCCCCGTCAAAGAAACGTTCGTCAAAGCAGTCCGCAGCGGCAACTACGCCACATGGCCCAAACTCACGGTGAACCTAATCCACAAGTATATGCCAGACTCAGACGAGACCTCGAAGGGCCATCTGAAAGGCCAACGACAAGGGATCCGCTCAACAAAGCAAAAAGGACGTGAGAAATTGCTCGAAATAGTTGGAACAAAGGACAAAATCGAACGAGTACACTCACAACATAACCCAACCCCCCCCACGAAACTCAACGACTTGTTTGCCCAGGTGGTGGACCTCACCGAGGAGATCCACACCGACCAGACTGGGGCATTCCCCCACACCTCACAACGCGGCAACCGATACATCATGGTAGCCATCCATCTGGACGCTAACTACATATTTGCCGAGCCGATGAAAAACAGGACGGAAAGTGAAATGATCAGAACATATCAAAAAATCATAAACAAAATAAAGGCGGCGGGGCTGGGACTCAAAAAACAAGTCCTCGACAACGAATGCTCGGCGGCAATGAAGGAGTGCATCCGAGCAAACAAAATGGAATACGAGCTCGTCCCCCCGGGACAGCACAGACGAAACCAAGCCGAGAGGGCCATACAGACCTTTAAGGCCCATTTCATCTCAATCCTCGCAGGCGTTGACGACAAATTCCCCCTCTCGCTCTGGTGCCACCTCATAGAGCCGACAGAACTCACATTAAATCTCCTGCGCCAATCACGACTTGCGCCCAACATATCAGCATTTGCTCACGTCCACGGCACGCATGATTACATGCGAAAGCCGTTCGCCCCCATTGGATGCGCGATCCAAACCCACGTCAAACCCGATGACCGTCACACGTGGGACACACGATCCGAGCCAGGTTTCAACCTGGGCACATCGATGGAACACCATCGTTGTTTTCGAGTTTACGTAACGAGAACAAGAGCAACTAGGATCAGTGACACTGTTTTCTTCAAACACCAGTACATCACCAACCCAACACTCTCACCGGAATCTCACGTGGTCGCGGCAGCCCAACAGCTTGCAACGGCCCTCAAGGGCAACATACCTGCAGGCAACGAAACGGCGCAGGCGCTGGATAAAGTGAGCGAGTTATTCACTAAAATAGCAGCAGCAAAACACACCGCGGCAGCAGCGAAGGAACAACGAACCAACATCAGGGCAAACCCAGCGGCTAGCGTTACCACTCACCTTCCAAGGGTGGACGCTCCACCTCCAAGGGTGAACGTACCATCTCCAAGGGTGACAGAAACCCCAACGAGTGAAACTTGTGTATCGCATGTTGTCGCCACTACAACAGGTCCCCCACCTAAGACACCGCGGTCAGAGGCACAGTCCCCCGCGGCCCAGCCTAACCACATATCGCAGGACGAGGAGGACGACGACTACCCCCCCCCCCAATACAGGACAACAAGATCGGGCACCCGACGCATCATGCATGACGCAATGTTCGCGTGCGTCGACAAACACACACCAGAGAATGATGCAAACCTCAGCCTACTGAATGTAGCAACAACTCCGCCAACTCGCAAACCTATCTTCACAACGACACCACAGCAACTGTCGATGCGCCGCTTCCCGATGCCGCGTTTCTGTGAGATGGCAAACGCAGTTATTGGCGACAACGGCGAATTGTTAGAATACAAACACCTGATTGCCAACCCCAAAACTCGTGCAATATGGTCTCACTCGTACGGAAACGAAATCGGCAGACTTGCACAGGGCATGCCTGGGCGCAACACCGGCACCAACACCATCAAGTTCATCCACAAACACCAGGTCCCCAAAGACCGGGCAAAGGACGTAACATATGGCCTCATCACGACACTCGTTCGACCTGAAAAAGTTGACGAACCAAATCGAACGCGCTTAGTCGCAGGAGGAGATCGGGTACACTACCCGGGCGATGCCGGAACACCCACCGCCGACCTACTCACCGTTAAGCTCCTTATCAACAGCATAATTTCGACCGAGGGCGCAAAATTCATGACGATGGACATTAAGGATTTCTATTTAAACACCCCGATGGCCCGATTCGAGTACATGCGTCTACGCATTTCCGACATGCCGACCGACGTCATCGAGCACTACCAACTCCACGAAAAAGCCACCCACGATGGCTACGTCTACTGTGAGATCCAAAAAGGGATGTACGGCCTTCCACAGGCAGGGATCATTGCCCAACACCTGCTCGAAGAACGGCTCGCAAAGCATGGCTACAGACAGAGCAAGACGACACCGGGCCTATGGCGGCACGACACCCGACCAATCAGCTTCTCACTTGTCGTCGACGATTTCGGAGTCAAGTACGTAGGCGAAGAACACGCGCAACATCTATTAGACACGGTGCGCAAGTATTACAAATGCTCGTGCGACTGGGCGGGAGAACGCTATTGTGGACTTACCTTCAAATGGGACTACACCGGCCGAGCAGTACACCTATCGATGCCGGGTTATCTCCCCAAGGCACTACTTCGTTTCAAACACCCCACCCCGACTACGCCACAGGACCAACCATACCCCCACGCCAAGCCCAACTACGGAGCCAAAACGCAACACACCACGCCGGAGGACACCACCCCCCCCCTCGACAAAGCGGGCAAGAAATTCATCCAGGAGGTGTGCGGCACTTTCCTCTTCCTCGCACGCGGCATCGACGGAGGCATCTTACCAGCCCTCAGCGCTCTCGCCTCGCAACAAGCGAAACCTACGCAAAACACCATGAAACTGTGCAAATTGTTTTTGGACTACATGGCCTCCCAAGAAGAGCCCATCCTTACATATAAAGCATCAAACATGGTTCTCACCGTTCATAGTGACGCGTCATATTTATCCGAACCAAAGGCCCGCAGCCGTGCAGGGGGACATATGTTCATGTCGTCAAATAACGAAATCCCCGCAAACAACGGCGCCGTCCTTAACATATCGCAAATCATCCGAGCCGTCATGTCGTCTGCAGCAGAGGCAGAACTCGGAGCTCTGTTCCTAAACGCAAAAATAGCAGTTTCAATCCGCCACACCCTCGAGGAGCTCGGCCACCCCCAACCACGCACGCCGATTCAAACGGACAACAAGACCGCAAACGACCTCCTCACCAACCAGATCATGCCCAAAGCGTTAAAAGCCATGGACATGCGTTTCCACTGGCTACGGTGTCGCGAGGCGCAGGGACAATTTCGGTATTACTGGAGACCGGGCACTCAAAACCTAGCGGACTATTTTACTAAGCACCACCCAGCCAGCCACCACAGAGCCAGCAGACACACTTACTTAACATCTTGTTCCGACCCACAGTACATGAAACTATTCCGCACGTCACCGGATACCAAATCCAACGCGTTCATTCCCACTAAAGCCTCGGTCACCACAAAATCTTTCGTGACTGCACTACTCAAGCTCCGGACTACACCAAGTGCCTAAGCAACCAACGGCAAGGGTGTGTTAGACCTACCGAAGTAGGCAACGCGTTTATGGCGGGAATTGGATCCCGCCAAAACACACATTCTCCTTTAAGTCACTTAGTCACAGGAAATACTAATTGCAAATAGTATTCGAAGAAGGGAAACGAGAAAGCATTAAATACAGACCAACCGTTCCCAAAACAACCAACAACATTGGCGACTAAAATCGCCTAAGAAGTGAGATGGGAAAACACCAAGTAATATCCCAATACACTCATAAATATAAAACAACCTTTACATCGACTACAACGATAGTTCTTAGGTTTAGTACCCCTCCCCAACAACAACCCCGCCCCCAAATTTTCGAGTTTAAGCCCACTCTAATACCAGCCTTAGCAATGTTGCGATTTATGCTTACCAGCACAACATGCGATGTTGCATTTTTTATGCTTACCAAGGTAGAAAAAACACAAAATCAAGTTTACACTGTTGTTGGTCAGAGCGCAGGGGACTTGAAGTGCCTACAACTCAGGATTCGGGAATCTTGCTATTTTGGGCGCCTGACGTCGCCCAATGCACGAGCTCCTGAAGAGAACAAATTGAGAGATCTCCACCACCTCTCACTTTTGTTCTCACCGAGTGTAGGCCATCAAGAAATAGCAATAGATTAATGAACCGGTTGCCCCCCCCCCAATGCTAGCCAACGCCCCGGGGTGTTGGCAAGCGCCTATTGCCCATGCCAGAAGATCGTCTAGCAGTCACACTATGACGCAAGCCCACAGTATCTTCGCTGCCCTCTTCAACGACGCGTCTCGCGACCCGTTCTTGGCCAATGGGGGGTATGAGGCTCTCTTGGCCCCTTTCTCCGTCGAGGACAACAACAACCCAACCCCTTTAGCGGTCCGCCAGCTGATCGCCGCCGTGGGAAACCAGCATCTCCTCGTGGCACTGCTGGCTTTGGTGGATGGCCGTCTCATGCCGTTCTTCCTCCCCTTTCGGCAAGAGCGAGCCATGGGGGTCGCGGAACACCCTGCCACTGATGGGCAGCTGTTCGCCTTCGAAGAAGAACTGATCGGTGCCCAGAGCTACCTCATTGAGTTGGCCGATGACGCTTTCAACCTCACGCCACGCATGATTGTGCCAGACGAGGGACATGTTCGCGGCCTGCTGGCCGCCCACCCGCAGCGGAACATGGTAGGGCCCTTCGCGGAGGGCGCGGCCAACACATCAAGCTTTTGTACTCGGTTTGTGGTGCCGCTCCCCAACAAGTATGCAGCCCTCTTCTTGGCCCGCCCAGGCGGACTCCCCCCGTGCTATTATTTCAACACCATTTACCCCCTGATCGAAGCCGATGGCATGGCAGCTGCCTGCGAGCCTCTCACGCGGTTCTGCTTGGTGGCGATTACTGCCCACGAGAATGGGGGCTCCCTGCTCACTATCGAGGCCCCACGTCCACCCGGCCATCACGCCCCCCTCCTCAAACAAGCAGCACAAATCCTTGCCACCCACCTGCCAGGCCTCCGGCGCGTGGCCGCGCCTGAGGTGAAAATACAACCCCTCATCAACACTATCTTAGCGGGACAAGAGCTGTGACAGCAGGAGCAGGCCGCCGCCCGCCTTGACAAGGAACTGAAGGGACGCAATTCCGTGTGCAAATTGTTGGGTGCCGAAAGTTTTGGTTGCCTCCTCAAGTACTGCGGCGTCGTGGATGAACAATCCCTTGCACCATTGTGGGGAACGTTAGCGAAGGCCCCCGCCAAGGACCGCCTCACCATCTTTGAAGGAAAAGTGGCGAACAAATTCCTCGCGCTCGGCGCTATCTACGAGCAGTTCACTCCCTCCCTCTTCCTGCTTACTCAGATCACATCACTGAAATGGGGCATGCTCAACGCTCAACCTCTCAGTATCCGATAGCGGAGCGTTTGCTCATAAGCTCTCAGTATCCAGTCGTCCCCACTAGCATGGGAGCGGATAGGATAAGGAGTGCGCTAAGTAGGTTATTATCTACGTACTACTAGACTATACCGTAACACAACCCGGACGCCCTCGAGTCTGGCTTGCTCGGCAATGCCTTCCTCTTCACAGACTCAGACCTTGAAGTGGCGCAAGGCATCAACCGCCAAATCGACTTCATCCAGCAAGGCGGGGCCACTCCGTCTTACGCAGATACACAGCTACTCCTCAAAGCTAAGGTAAACCTACCGGGCCCGGAGGACTCCGTCCAATGCGTCCTACGTATGTTGGCCGTCTACTGATCGATCCTTCCGGGGGGCCATCCTCTTGTCCGTTTCCTCCAGCAGCAATATGGTTTCATGAATGCGTATGAACCTTGTTGGGCAACATACCCCACATTCATCCCTCAGCTGCGAGGGCTCAAAGGAGTCTACCACCTCCAATGGCTCTCTTTGAAGCTGACACGCTACTTTGGACAAATCGATCACAACATGGCGGATGTGCGCGCTCCTGATCCCCACAAGATAATCGATCACATCCAAGAGCAGCGGCAGTGGGAGCCCAACTTAACGGAAACCTTTGCCAGCCGCTACAATTTGTGGGCCTTTCTTGCAGTGCACCATTCACGCGCCTCGGCCTCCCTGGGGCCAGTCCCTATGCTCACCACCACTTCCTCCACCACCGGTTCCACAGTGAGCGGCGTCACCCTCCCGACTGCCGTAAACGGTGGCCCGTCGCCCTCCGCCCCTGCACCCGAAAAGGGAGCCTCATCACACGTGGAAAATGCTCACTTCAATGAGGCTCTCTTTGGCTCATACAAGACAAGCGCGCTGAAGGCCAAAGCCATTCGTGACAAAGTCAAGGCAGGAACCATTCCATCCCTCCCAGTTTCCATTCAAGATGGCACGAAGCCCATGTGCCTCGCGTGGCACACAAAGGGAGTATGCAACACGAATTGCCCCTGTGTCTATGACCACGTGGAGTACTCTGTAGCAGAGTACGCCCCCATGGTTGCTTGGTGTCGCGACCATGGATATGTTACCCCCTGACAGGACGGCGGGAGCAGTGAATTGCTGGGTAGAGTTTTTAACCTAGCCACCAACTTCCTTCACACTGCTCTGATGCCACCTTTGCTTTCACGTCACTCTACACCCGCCACCTCCCCAGGCCAGTCCACCCCCACATCTGCGAAACGTACTGCACCCCTGACCCCCCCGGCTCAACGCCCGGCTAGGAAACGGGCTGCTATTGCCGCCCTGCCTCGGCCAAGCGGGCTATCCCAAGAACTCGGTGAGTACATTGCCTGTGATGCAAAGCTACTGCAATTCTTGGGCTGGCATGGGCTCGTAGCCCATCGCCGGCCTCTCAGTGATTTCTCCCCACTGGACAATGTACCACACCCGGCCCATCATCTGCTACGCCTCTACAAGCATCGCGGCGCGCCTGTCAAGTTCTCCTCTCCGCCATGGACCCGCCTACAAGTCCGGCGCGCCCTCTCTCGGGGCCTGCACAAATCTGCCCATGACTACCTCGAATACCTTGAAGAGGAATTCGTGGACATGATCAATAAGAACCAATGGATCGTATTCCCGTACTCCGTTGTCCAACACCTCCCCGGCCTCCGCATATCCCCGCCTGGGGTTATTCCTCAGCGCGAGTGCAGACCGCAGTGGATTGTCGATGTCGATTATAGCTGGTGGGGCGTCAATGAAGACACGCTCCCGCTCGCTGCAATGGAGTCCATGCAATTTGGTCATGCCCTCAAGTGCATCCTCCGTGAAATTCTCCTGGCGAACCTGGCCTTCGGCCCAGTCCACCTCATGAAGCTCGACATCAGTGATGGATTTTACCGCATTGCCCTCAACGTTGATGGCATCCCAAAACTAGGTGTGGCCTTCCCCTCGAGACATCACAAGGACCCACTGGTGGCGTTCCCACTAGTCCTTCCAATGGGATGGAGGAATAGTCCTCCTATTTTTTCCACCACCACAGAAACCATTGCTGACCATGCCAACGCGCGCCTCCACGAACTCAGGCCCCCGCGTCCCACGCTTTGACTATATTCCCGGCCCCTCCAATCACGTTGCCGACTCCCTCTCTCGTGACCTGCATTTGCCATGGCCTAACCTCCTGGTTTCCCTTTCCCGCTTCCTTCCACAGTCAGTTGGTTGTCAGGTTTGGACCCCGTCACCTCAGATCATTTCTGCAGTGACTTCCGCACTGCTCGGACAACTGTCCTCGAGGGCGTCTCTCCTGGCCGTGCCTCTAGCGGAGCCACTGCCTGGTCCAAATGGATTGAGTTCACCGTTGACCTGGGCATCGACCCCTTTCTCAAAGCCTTCCAAGACAAAGTTCCTTTCCTACAAATTTTTGCCGGACGAATACATTCTGGAGAACTTGCAGCCCATGGCAATCCAGTCAAGTCTCGATCGGCTGAAGATTACGTACGGCATGTTGCACAGACGTTCCTCAACATGGGGGCCAAGGACCCGCGCCTCAACTCGGCCTTCCAAATCGACTTTTGCATCCAATGCACCCTTTGTGCGTGGAAACAAACCAACCCTGCCCCACTTCACGTAAAGCCCATCCCAATTACAGTCATTCGACACATAGCGGTTTCTACAACATCCAACTTCGTTGATTCGGCGTTTCACGCCGCTTCTGATATGATCATCATTGCCTTTTTCTTCCTCCTTCGGCCGGGCGAATACACCGACAATGATGGCAACCCTTTCTGTCTTGAGGACGCCCAACTCTTCATTGGAGAAACACGCCTGCCTTTGTTGACTGCCCCTGAGTCGGAACTGCGCCTGGCGCGGTTTGCCTCGCTCACCTTTACCACCCAAAAAAATGGTGTCCGCGGTGAGGTCATTGGCCTTGCATGCTCCAACCTATGCCCAGTACAAGCAATCATCCGTCACGTGATCTACCTGTGGCGGCACTCGGCGCCCCCTACCACTCCCTTGGCGCGGGTATACAACACCCCCTGCACGGTCACCACATCATTCCTTACAACACGAATTCGAGACGCCGTCGTGGTGTGTGGCCCAGACCTTGGTTTCCTTCCCGCCGACGTCTCGGCACGCTGTCTTCAGGCCGCTGGTGCCACCGCCCTCCTCCTTGCCCGAGTTGACCCGGACGTTATCCGCCTCATCAGCCGGTGGCGATCGGACGAAATGCTCAGATACCTTCACGTCCAAGCCTACCCCCTCATGAGAGATTACTCCCAGCGTATGCTATCCGCAGGGTCCTACACTCTCATTCCAAACCACTTCGTTCCACAACGTTAACACGGCCATTAGGTGCCCCCCCCCTACCCCTTTTTTTCTCTCTCCCACCCTTCCTCTGTAGACCCAATATTTGATCTGCGAAATTTTTTCTGTATCTACAGATACAATTTATACGATCTATTACACTGTTTATTAGTATCTAGATACATTACAAATTAT
>JALLPB010003820.1:0-10276 GCA_036939975.1 Cyclostephanos tholiformis | reverse complement strand
GATTGAAATAATGTAGATACTAATTAGTATTAGTGATTTTGGGTGTTTTTAGACCACTGAATCTCTATCTCTTTGACTACCCCCACCTTTTCTGACCAGAGATTTTGCACACTACGTCAGTGGGAAAGCCCCTGGGGCACCTTTTCTTCCGGTGGGGTGTCTCTTGAAAGTTCCAGGAAGGTCCTCATCTATCTACCCACTACAAAACAAATACTTACTGATTAGTATTTTGGTCGGGTTGAAAATCCAATACTGATTAGTATTTTGGTCGGGTTGAAAATCCAAATATTCGAAATTAGCTTGTACAGATCCACACATACTACTACTAGTATCTTCAAACCATGGCCCAATCTAACGCCATTCAATCCTTCACGTGCGCTCTCACTGGCCTCTATCCCGTTGTGGATCCCGTTGTCACACCCTCGGGATATATCTGCTCCCGCCAATTCTTACTGACAAAGCTAGTCGAGAACGGAGGCGTCGATCCCTTCGATGACACTGGGACGCACCGACTTGACGAGTTGTCGCTGGTTGAATTGAACACCGGCAGCGGCGGAATGGGGCTGGCGGCCAATCCTCCCCGACCACCCAAGGCTTCATCCCTCCCCAATCTCCTGGGGATGATCCAGAATGAATTTGACGCCCTGTTGTTGGAACTGTACGACACACGCATGGCTCTTGAGGAGGCTCGTCGGGAATTATCTTGCGCGCTGTTCCAGAACGATGCCGCTGTGAGGGTGGTCGCGCGGTTGGCATTGGAGAGGGACGAGGCCCGTGGAAAGTTGAAGAGTTATTTGGTGAGTGACGGTTTTATTGGGAAGACGGCGTCTTTGATGTCATCGGTGGCTGTGGTTGAGCAGCACAAGCGGGGGAGAGGTGGTGATGAAAGTAACCTTACCAAGAAGAAGGCCCGAGTTGTTGACGAGGGAGGATCAACCATGAACAGCATTAATATTATCCCATCATCGGATTTAGCTGCCATGAATAACACGTGGATGGTCCTGACAAAGGGACGTCGGTCCATCGCCAAGCTCAAGCGCACCGACGTTGATAATACCCTGAACGAATCGCTCCTCGTCGATCTAGCGAAAGGGGAAGAGAAGAAAGTAAATCTGGGCAAGAGCAGTGCCAAAGCGGGGATACTCTCCATGAAGACGTTGAAAAATAGACTTGGTGGGGATGAAATTGAGTACGTCGTTACGGGTGGCCACGACAAGACCGCTATAATTTACAATGTCACCTCAGGGAAGATCTTCTCCACACTCTCCGGTGCATTAGGGGACGTTGTGACTGTGGATGGGATAGCACTTTCGGACAACGGTATTTTGTTGATAGCCACTGGTAGTGCTGATGGCAATGTGAGACTGTACTCTGCATTGTTGGATGGGAAGGATGGCTCGTCGTCTCTTCTGGGGGTCGCTGAGTTAAACAGGGGCACGCCAATGAACGTTTTCGTGCACCCGTCCTCCACCATCACGGAAGTTCGTGTACTTGTGGGATCATCTGAGGGTACGGTCGAACTTTACAAATATGACGCTAACGCTTCTGAAATGAAATTGTTGACGCGATTGGAGCAGCAATATGTGGATGGAAGCGATGGCGGCCTTGAAGCTACGAAATACACGGCGGGGTGTATGCACCCTGATGGATTCATATACATTGCCGGGACTGTGGATGGTTCGTTGATTGTTTGGGATCTGAAAACCCAGGCTGTTGCGGGGACTTTACGGGAGGAGGGGGGACAGCATGGATATCCGATCAATTGTATCTCAATATCTGAGAACGGGTACCATGTTGCGACATCTACGTTTTTGACCACCGGGGATTCTTCCATCCAAATATGGGACCTTCGCAAACTTAAATCAATTGCTACAATTTTTCCCTCTTCTCAGGACGTGGGCCGCGTTGTGTCATTGGCGTTCGATCCAACAGGGACCTATCTCGCTTACTACGGAGAGTTATCTACGGTGGTGTGTGTTGTCAAAGACTGGGATCGCGTTGTTTGCACCCTCCTCCCATCAAAGACTGGCGGAGTCAAGAAGAAAAGCAACTCTGGAAATTTGAGCGGGGGAATAGTTTGGGGTGGCAGAGGATTTGGTCCAAAGGAGGTGGGAGAGCAAGGAAAAGTTTGGTTGGCCATGGGGTGCGATGGAGAGAGGCCAATTCGTTTCTGGGGAGTTGGGTAAGTAGAGAGCATGAAGGAGAGGGTTCATTCGACCCATCACTTTCGTAGGGCGAGAAGGGATGCGCAAGTGTAAAATATTTCTCAGTTGTTCGCAACATATGTTGTATCAGATTTGATCGCCTTTCAACTGTATTAAGGAATAGGTCAGACTGTCTCATCTTGAAATTTAGAGTAGTGGTGACTCTTAAAATCTTAATTTTCAACTATGTTCATACCACTTTCAGGCCTATTCGAGTGGTCTTAAACTCGAAATCAGGGACGAAATCCGGGGCGTCCCCGGGGAGGGCGGGCGAGGTGTCAGACCAAAATTTTTTGGTGGTCTTAAACTGTTGTCCCCATCCTCTGAGGGATGCTAAATATAACAGATTTAGTAGGAAAGTTATTTCGTAGGAATAGCACTAATTTCCCTGTAGCACCCCCCCCCCTCCTCTCTGCTCGTCTCCTCCCTCTCCTCCCTCTACCTCTTCTATTATCATTGCTACTATTCTATTCCGAGCTCCATTCTTTGGCCTCCTTCTCTACTAGTATGCCTCCTCCTGCTAAGCGCCGTGCAGAGACACAGCTTCGTCGACGCAAGCCAAAGCGTCAGGCCACGCCAAATGGGCGCTGGATGCAGCTCAGTTCTGCTGAAACTGACCTGCTTTACTACATCCATGTTGCCCTCGCGACGATATCGACTTTCGTTGTGGCAATGACCCAGCTTCTCGCGCTCGTCTTGGCCGCCGAGGGCATCGCGAACGAGGGAGACATTGATCAACAAGATGTGATTAGTGTAGCTATTGACACTATTTCCATCATTCTGATGGGTTGGCTCGGCATCCTTCATGCCTTCCGAGAGGTCGATGGCATCCTATTTGACATTCCGCCGGAGGAGGAGGCTGCACCAATTCAGTTCTCTCGCGCTAAGGGCCTTCGGATTGATGATTTGTCGGATATGGCCGCGCTTAAGATGACGCGGTTCAATTGGTCTCAGCTGCGTCGTCTTTATGCAGCCTTCGATCTTGAGGGCCAGCTTGAGCCTTTGTCAACGAAACTGGCCATCCCGACCGGCCACGTTTTCAATGGCTCTCTCTGCTGCTACCGTATCCACCCAGAGGAGATATTCCTTTTCACGCTATGCCGGTTAGCGTCGGGTATGACACAGGTGCAAATTGTCGATGGCTACTTTGGCGGCGACAAAAATCGATGGTCGTACGCATATCCATGGATGTTGAAGTACCTCGACGAGAGGTACTCCAACATCATTGGTCATCAGGGTCTGGCGCGATATCTTGACGATTTTCCACGGTTTAAGCGCGCTATCGAAGAATATGTCCAGCGTGACCACCAGCGCGAACTGGTGGATGGGACGATGACAATCGTCCCCGGCATCAACTTTCTTCCGTGGGATGTATTTGCCTTTATCGACGACTCGATAGACCAAGTATCAACCCCGTTCTCTGGGCCACGCGGTGATTATGAAGGTGCCGCGCGAAAAGCTGAATTTGCCGATGCTCAACAAGCTTTTTATTCTGGTTATTCAAAGAATCACGGCATCAAGATTGAGACTATCTTTTTGCCAAATGGTCTAACGACTCTTTTTGGTCCCGTGTCGGCTCGGCGGGCCGATGCGGGAGTGCTTGCGATGAGCAACCTCAACGCGTTTCTTGTGGAGTTACAGCGCGGGAAATTCAGCACTCTCACGGGTGCGGAGGTGTTTTTTTGCGCATTTGGTGATAGCGCATATAATCTCGGTCTTCAGTGCATCCAAAGTTACTACCGAGAATTTCGACGAGGAGCCGAGCTCGATGATGCCCGAGCTCGATGCAATGCGGCAATGCGAGCAGCAAGAATTACGATCGAGAAAAATTATGGCATGGTGAG
Organism: Cyclostephanos tholiformis; assembly: GCA_036939975.1. NCBI lineage: Eukaryota > Bacillariophyta > Thalassiosirophyceae > Thalassiosirales > Thalassiosiraceae > Cyclostephanos > Cyclostephanos tholiformis. The sequence goes on along the minus strand of JALLPB010003820.1, from coordinate 6,228 downwards.
TTCTTTATTTCGAATTTGTTGCACGAAAGAAAGCAACAAACTTGCAAAGAAGAATCCCGTTGCCATCGAGCAGCTTCGTGTCTGCCATCTTTTGACAAATTGTTATATTTGTCTTAATGGCGACCAAGCTGGCAGTGTTAACACATTTAACATTTGTCCTCCTTCACTAGAGGTGTACTTAGAATTATAAAATAGAATTTATATTTATGAAATGCACTTCTGACGTAGACACTGAGGACACTAGCAACAATCACCGCAACTGGAGCTAGAACCTATCCTTGATCCTCAGGGTACGATAGCATCGCCTCCCTCCATCTCCCTTGCCTCTTTCTCCTCCAAGAAGCGAATCATGCGTTCGCAGTGGCTGATCGACCTCTGATCGCCCGCCTCGACAGCAAACTTGCGTCGCTTGTGAAGCGACTCGAGCTTGCTGTCGAGGTTCCCATCACGACCACCACTTCCGCCCGCCGCTGCCACCGCCCTATCGCCCCTGCTCGCGCTCGCACGCAGCAGTGCTTCACCTATCATCTTCGTCGAGTCAATAATGGCCCTATTAAGGCCATCAATAACCTCGATGTTGTCCGTGCGACGAGGCCGGCGCATTGCAGCGGCATCAGCCTCGTCAACAACAATGGGCTGTCCCACCCCGGCGGTCGCAGCGTTTGCGACAAAACGCTGAGCTGCGTTAGCTCGCGCCCTTGCGGCATTGTTCGCCGCCCCTTCCTGCCCAGGGGCACCTGGTAGTGGACCTGTGTTGGGAGCAGGAGCAGGCTGAGGCATTGCCGCGAACTCACCTAGAGTTGGCAGCTGAGGCGCCACCTGCTCTACCCCATTCCTCAAGAGATCGGCGGCTCCATTGTTCACTGCCGCATGAAAAGGAATGGGCGTGACAACCGTCCTGGTGCTGGCACGGTCATCTTCATTGCCTCCATCACGAGGCGGCTCTTCGAGGACGATGGGATGGAAGTGATTATTTTGGGAGCGTGGATTCTGCGCTAGGAGATTGGCTGCGCGCTGATTTTGGCGTTGCTGCTCCTCGTTGGCACCGGCCACACGAGGAGCAGCAACGCCGTAGCCCAAGGGAAGAGCTCCAAGTGCGCCCTCCTGGCGGACGTTCGCACGCTGGCGAGCATCCTGACGGAGACGCTCAGCGTCCTGAGCAGCACGGCGAGCTGCCTCGGCAGCATCCATCTCGTCCTTGGTAAGCTTGGCGAGGGACTGAAGGTGGGACGGATTTGTCACCACAGCTGGGTCGTATGTCCCATAATGGGAGAGAATGGCGACAACGCGCTCTTTCATGCTGCGATGGCGTGGCTGCGCCCATCGCCTGAAGCGACCGTGGAAGGGGCCGGGTGTTGCCGGATCCGGATCGAAGAGGAGCTGCTCGAGCTCAGCCCACTTTCCATTAGGAGGAATGTGGGACTTCGTCCGCGTCAAGCCCTGTAGAATACAGAGGACGACATCGCTGTTGGCAGCCTGGACGATCTGACGATCGCTGGGGAGGAGGGGGAGGAGGGCCAGGGCGGCGTGGGCGGCAAGAGGAGGAGCTTCGTCCATGGTGGTGATAGAATATAGAGAAGGCATCTTCTGGTCTGGCGGGGTATTATTGTACCAGTGCCCCTGTAGAGAGCTACAGGGATGTTTTAGGGACGAAAAATGGATTTTTGTCCCTAAAACACCCCTAAAATCAGCCCAGTTCCCCCCGGATGAAATCGGGGCGGTCCGAGTTTCGCCAGATGACGTCACTGCCCCGGGGACGCCCCGGATTTCGTCCCTGATTTCGAGTTTAAGACCACTCGATTATCTGACATGGGGGGAGGTAGGTAGGGGCGGGGGCGGGGGCGGCGGGGGGGGGGCGGGTTTCTCCATCCTTCCATCTTTTGTTGACACCCTCCGTCCACCGCCCTACTCCAACCCCCATTCAATCAAAGAACAGTAATAAAAATGGGAAATCAACAGGTGAACGGCACACCCGGCGGACCCACGTCCATGTCCAACTCCGCCTCTCGACGGGCGGTCGGCGGCGCCTACGACGGCCAGCAGCAGGTGCCGGGGGGGGGGATGGTCGGGGGGGGATCCGGCGGGGGAGTAGGAGTAGGAGTGGGACAGTCGCCCTACGGCGGCGCGTCCGGCGGCGTCGGCGTCGGTATCGCGGCCCCGACGGTCGGGGGCGGGGGGGTCAAGTACCACCATCCGACCGAGTCGTCGATGGATTACGGTCGCCATCCCCACCACCCCGGCAGGCGGTACCCCCCCGGCGACGTTGGCGGCGTGGGGCGGACGGCGTCGGACATGTCCATGACGGACATGTCCTCGGGCGATTACCCCAACCCCCCACCCGGCACATCGGGCGTCGAGGGGGGGAACGGACGACAGCAGCAGCACGGCGTCGCGTCCACGCCCGGGGGTGGGGGGGGGGTGGGAGGCATGACCCTCGACCTGGCGACGATATCCGCGGCCGAGGAGGATTCCGTGCCGACGGTCTTCCGGTGGGAGCACGGTGGTCGCAACGTTTACATCACCGGCACCTTCAACGGATGGACGCGCCAGATACCTATGCACCGATCGGGGAACGACTTCACCTACATACACAACCTGAGGAGGGGGAAGCACGCGTTCAAGTTCATAGTCGACGACGAGTGGCGCTTCGCACCGGATCAGCCGACCGTGGCCGACATCGAGGGTCGTATTAACAACTTCATAGACGTCACTGACTTCAAGGCCTATACGGGGGATACCGAATTCGAGAACGAGAGGCACGCTGTGCACTGCAGCAGGGCGGCCGAGGCCGCGGCGGTCGCGGCGAGGAGGAACGATATCGGCGCCGTCGTCGACGACGACGTCGGTTCGTCCTCCGGATCGAGGGCGACGGGCGACCTCGATGAGAATAGCTCGGGTGGCGGGAGTGGCGCGGCCGTCGGGGGCAAGAACAGGGGGAGGGGGGGGGGGGGGGGGGGGGGGGGGACGAGGGGATCGATGGAGTCGGGTGCGGCCGACCAGGACGGCGAGGTGTATGGACATTCCATGCCGGACCTCGACGAGTATACCAAGGAACCACCACCCCTGCCTCCCCACCTGCGTCACATCATACTTAACAAGCCGCCGCAGCTGCAGGATACGGCGGCCTTGCCGGTGCCGCAGCATGTGGCATTGAATCACCTATACTGCACCGCGATCAAGGACAACATGATGGTGTTGGGAATCACACAGAGGTACAAGATGAAGAGCTGTACGACCGTGTATTACTCTCCTTGTTGAGTATTGTTAGCGATGAACTGTTTTGCTTTTATATCCCCCACAAAAAAAATCAAAGGATGATAATATTAATATAAGGTTAGGAAAAAAGAAATTTGTGCAGGGCAGGACTCCAGAGTATTGTAAATTTTGTTATCCATTCAAGCTAAGAGTACTAATTCAATGGAAATATGTAATCTCTGTAGTAGAATCAAAGCTACCCAATCTAGCTTCGATTTTAGATGTTCATTTTGTGGGTAGATATCGAATCTGGGAGTAACATTGAATCTAGATGGCAATCATTGATCATCCATTATATGGACAAGGATGGCCATGGAGATTCGATCATAGATGGCAAATATATAGAATTTGTTTATATGTTTGATTATATATAATGGTCTCACTAACTATCTAAAATCGAATCTTTAATAGAGTTATTTACAGATTTGATATTAGATGGTCTCTAATATAGAATTTGTATTAGGATTGATCTGATAAAATCAAATCTCTAAAATCGGATTTATATGTGCACAAAATCATCTAGCATCGATTTTAGATTACTACAAGACCATCTAGCTTCACAACTACTGAGATTTTGAATTAAGAGCAGCCATGTTAGGGTTGGGGTTGATTATAAAGCTGTGATTCAAATGGCATGGAATCGAACTTGGTTCTTAAAAAGTTGAGCAATAAATTACCACAAATGAATCAAATTCCATGAACAGTTCCCACATCAAAATATTCACATTCTCTATAACAAATCTTGTATGTGATACTCCCCTTTTTTGGGCAAGATGCTGTGAATTGATGAATTAACAGCACATTCAAGCATTATCATTCTTTCCCCATAATCATAATAATGAAATGCATCCCTGGCAATATTGAGCAAGTCCAGCAACTGCTTCCACCCACCTGACAGGTTTTGATACTGTGTGGTACTATTGCTTTGCCAATTTATGTTCTATATCCTGATCATTAACAGCTTTACAGCTTCTGGGGCATACATCTATTTACGACTGATGAATCTAAAAAAACGTCACTTTTGGCGGAAAGGTTTGACAGACAAAATTTCACTTTAAAAACTTATTGAGCCCATTTTCAATCCAACCCATCATTTGATTCATTTATGTTTTATTTTTTTGCTTTCAGAGAGGATTTGTTGTGAAAACGTTGTGGGGGGAAATTTGGCCTCATCAGTTCTTGCCAAAACTCTGGTGCAAGGTACTTTTACCTGTCACAACTCACTGGTTGTGTGCCCGAACATAAGAAAAAAGCACAAAAATTATCTGCCCCAATGATCCATTAACCGTAAAAATCCTAACCCTAACCAGATGGGGTTTTAAGCTTTTTTGGTGCATTTAATGCTAATCAGCCCAATACAATATGGAATTTAATGCCAGCTGTGGAAAATAATAAGTATCAGTTTTCCTCAAAACAACCTTTTTTGTCTGTGTGGTCTGTCTGGTTCAATTTTTTTCTCCCGCCAAAACACCAAATATGACATTTTAGAATTATCAGTTTTATTTGTTGGTCAGCCTACTGGGTATGGGGCACACCAATGTGGGCCAAAAAATCGTAAAATGTAACATTTAACGAGTATTTTTGTTGTCTAAAAATTAAGATTTTCATGCTACTTTGAGGCAAAATAATACTTAATAGAAATCAATTGTTTAAACAATAACATGCTAGTAGTTCAACCCCCCAACAAAGTATTCAGTCATCTTAGTAGCTAACTCCATCCGGTCTTGTCAATATGTCATACCCCTATTGTATTGTTAAATGGAGTCTTGACTTCATACTTCATCTGAGGCTCTTTTTCAATGAGTTGACAATTATAAAAACACATAAAAATTGAGTATGCATGACAAAAAAAAGCTAGCGGCCACAATATGGGCCCAATGGTAGCATTCAGTGGCACCCTCAATAGTCATGGACCTCTTTCAATGGGTGATGTGTGCAGTATCATACCAGCAAACCGCCATGGCAATCAAAATGGCCAGCAAAGTAAATGATTTTCGTCATCTTTTATTGGGACCCAGGTGGCTGCTTGACATGAGCCCAGAAGTTCACTGTAACTTGAGTAACCATTGTTACACTTTCCTCTGTAGACCCAATATTTGATCTATCAAAAATTAATTACATCGAAGTAAGTTGAAGTAGATCAGTTGATGTAATTTATTGTATCTAAGTAATTACACGTATTATGTACAACAATTAATTTGATCAAACAAAAGTGTAAACCGATTAGATCCAATTAATGTGATGCATTCCTATTAATTACAACGAGTACTTTTCATCTTTAGTGAGATACAATTAATTGTATCAGATCCACTAACCCATTTTTCACCCCCTACTTCTTTCCTCTCCCCCTTTTCCCTGCCGCCATCGGAGACTCAGTTGCTGCAGCTGCCGCCGCCCTTTTTCTGGTATTCTTTGTGGGACTGTTATTCTCTGCCTGTTTGAAAACCAATGTCCTGCCACCCTTTTTCTTCTTGTCACTGTCATTGCTCTCACTCTAATTGCTGCTATCATCAGAATCACTCCCTTTCCCAATTTTTTCTACCACTTTCATTACCTTTAGTAATGCCCCCTTTGTCCAACCCAGGCTTTCTTGCCCGCGCCCCCTATCAGATGCATACCCAATATCTTCCTCCTCTTCCACGTCGCTGTCATTGCCTGCCACCACCTTCGTAACAAACCATGTTCCCAACACAGACATCAACGTTTTCCGACTACCATCCCCAATCTTTATCTGCTTTCTGCACGTCTCAATCCACAGTTCCCACAGTTTCTTACTATTCAATTTTTTCTATGTAGGAGTGTACTAATTCATAGAAGACATTAATTTTTAAATTTTACTCTTTCTTCTTTGATTGATCGATTTTTCTTTTATTTGTAGTACTGATGTGTACACGATGTTATCTACCTGCTGTAGTAACGAGCAACTTCCCCCACTAATCTGACTTCCCCCCACTATCCTCGACACAATCTTCT
>JALLPB010003813.1:0-12358 GCA_036939975.1 Cyclostephanos tholiformis | reverse complement strand
TTTGGTCAGTAGCTAATAGTAGAGGTCCTACCAGCCACAACCAGAACTGGCCTCTCGCTCTCATTCCCTCAACCTCAGTCTGCATTCATGGCTTGCCTTAGGTCAAAATTCTGCGAATTCCCACAACCTCCAGAGAGAAATATGAATAACGATGTTCATAAGATAAATGATGATGAAAATTGAAAATTGATCCTAGACTTTGCCGCACGGATGCGGCATCGCTTTCCAACAATCACCATCGCCGCGCTAACGATCATCGAATTCCTGGCATTAAGTGGGAGGAATCACTCACTTTTATCCCGGGCGTTTTCGTTGAGTAAAACGAACTCTCGGTTCCCCTCGAAAATGCCCCCGACGTCGTTGACGAAGAGATGCACAGCTCCCGCCGCCGCCGCCGCCGCCGACGACGACGACGATGCCGTGCAATACTTCCTCCTGAAATCCGAACCCTCCGAGTATTCGATCGAGGATTTGGCGCGCGACGTGAGGGAGGAGTGGGGCGGCATCCGCAACTACCAAGCGCGGAATCACCTGCGTTCCATGAGGGTCGGCGACCGGGCCTTCTTCTACCACTCTCAGTCGTCTCGACCGGGAATTGTAGGCTCGGTTATGATCGCGCGGACGGCAATGCCGGACTCGTCGGCGTACGATCCACAAAGCGAATACTATGATGCGAAGTCCACCAAGGAAAATTGCCGGTGGGATTCGGTCTTGGTTGAATATGAAATGACCTTCCCAGTCATGCTGACCCTGAAGGAATTGAAGGACGCTGTCTCGAATGATCCGGGAGGGGTGATAGCTAGTATGGCATTGTTCAAGCAGAGTCGATTGAGCGTAGTTCCTCTAACTCGTGCGCAATGGGTGGAAGTGATGACGATGATTCGGAACAAAAGTCAAGAGGCGGGTAAAACTGAATCCGAAGAGGGCAGGAACAGGAAGAAAAAAAGAATTGATAATAAATGAATTTTGTTTGGGAATATTACTTTGTAGAGATTTTACATGAGTACAAAAATTTGATGGATGATGAATTGATACCTCCACCGTCAGTCCTCGGTGAGCAATTTCATGATGCCATTGCAATGCGCAAGTCCTAACACGGCAACTACGACCTTCTCTCCACCTTCCTGTCTTCCCGTCACGCTACCTGGTGCGTAAACGGCACCGGTAGATTTATCTACATATCTATCCAAGAACAAATTATTAAACCATCCACTACTGCCGTTTTGCGTATCATAGTTACGGCATTGCCCGAGCTGGTTTCGTGAACAGAGGAAGGATGAATGCGAGCGTGTCATGAGTTGTGATGTCGTCCCAAACATCCAATTTCATAATATACTCACGATGTTGGCTGCCAAAATCTCGTTTCGCTCGGCAAGTAGCTCCTTCAGGAATATCCGTGCGAATATGACAGTTTCTAAAGCGGAGAGGAGGATGCTCTCGATTATGTCCTTGGCGCTCGCGCTGTCGTTGACGTAGGCGTCGGACGAATCGACCCCGCCGAGGAGGACCACCGCGCCGACGACCGCCGCGAACGCCGGGGACCTGACGAAGTACGAAAGGGGATACTTGACGAAGCTCACCGGGGCCGATGCAAGCAGCGTCGGGTCGAAGAATGATCCTAGTCCCAGGAATTTCCCCCCCATCGGAACGGCCACCTCTCGTGCCGAGGATATGACGCCGCCGAGCCGTCCCCACCCGCCGTTCCACGGCTGAAGCAGGTCCAGGACCGTGTCCCTGAGACCGCTCTTGAGCTGTTCGACGGTGACGTTGATGCGCTGATCCCCAAGTACCACCGGACGCCGGTGGACGAGTCCTAGGTCGTACGCCGCCTTCATTTCGGAGAGAAGCGCGTCGCGCGCCAGCTCGCTTTGGAGGGTGGCATTCCACCGTATATCGCAGCTCTCGATGACGATCGATCCTAGCTTTCCCTCGGCGGCGAGTGCGTTGATGCTTTCCGTGGCGAGCTTGATGGACGCGGGATTGTAGTGCATCGCGCCGATGAGCTTGACGCGCACCCCCGTTGTGGGCTCGACAAAGTCCAATACCTGCGAACGCAGACGACTTGGGGAGGAGGAGGATGGCGACGACGGGAGGAACGAGGACGAAGACGTGGCACGATGGGGACTGCATCGATTGTGGTTGGCGGTGAATGGATGACTGCGTGATATCAGGAACGTCGCGTGAATGGCAAATCCGAGGAAGAAAGGGCGTGCCATGATTGTTTCGGGAGGTGGAGTATTCTCGTAGGAGGTATGGTATCTAGAGGTAGTAGGAGTGGAGTTGTTTTGTCGGAACAATGAGGAAGAGGAAGAGGAAGTACTATAGAGATGAGAGGCGAGAGAACACAGACAAGGTGTAGAGAATGAACACATATATTACTATTTTGCATGTGTTATTGTGTGTCATTGAGGATGAGGGAAATGGAAGAATTTTGACCCAAGGCAAGCCATGAATATGGACTTAGCAGTGTGTTTGACCTTAATTTAATATTTTTGTATTTATGTATTTTTACGTACATGTACTATAATGAAACTACGATTATCGTACCTAATCAAATCATGATATCAATTACTAAAATTGGATGCCTAAATAAAAGTCTAAGATGATGTTTATAACGATGTTTTTAATACGGAATACTACTATTTACTAATGCTTATAATGTCTACCTCCCCCTTCGGCTAGTAGTCCCGGTAGTTGACTTGGAAGAGGGGGCTTCCGTTCTCGATGGCGAGTTGCGTGATGATCGCAATCGCCCAAAAGACTTCGCCGTGACGAGTGATGTCGTGGCGATAGACCTGCGACAGGATGCCCCAGGTCTTGAAGCGTCCGTTTATCGTCTCGTGACGAGAACGGACGCGGGCCTGCATCCTCTCGTTGGCGGGAGGATTGCAGGGGTTGTCGGGGCACTTCACCTTGTCGGCGCAGCCGACGTAGCCATTGTCGGCTTCGACGCGCTCGCCGGGATCAAGCCAGTGGCGCAAGACCTTGTTGAAGATCTTGACGTTGTTGAAAGATCCCACAGGGTACGGGCCTTGTATCCACACGAGGTCCCCGCCCAAAATGCTCACCCTGATCTTGTAGCGGAGTGCGGACTTGCCCGCATACTTATGGCTGGCAAATGAATTGCCCCGGACTGGAGCCCCCATTTGTGGGATTCTGAAGGCCGTCCCGTCGATGGACATAAGGCAATCGTTGCCTATGTCCATCTCCTTTCTTTGATTGAAATTGACCTGCAACGTGGGGAAGAGGGAGCAAGAAGCGTTCATGAGTGTTCACGAAGATGATGATGACAAAAAAATGATGGCGTCATCGTTAATTTCGACGATGTTATGTGCCGTCGCACTGAATCAAGAAGGTGTTACTATCCGGTCGCATTTTCTGCACAACGAAAATGTAGAACAGCAAAAAAATTAACTTACCACCTAATCGATAACCTGAGCGATGGCCTTGATGAAGTCACATACCCACTTTTGGTGGGTATTCGGATCAATCGCCCCTCCAGATGCACCTACCGCCGCACAGCCCCGGCCCTGAAGTGGGTACACCTTCAAAAAGTGAAGGGTCCAGAGGAGGTGCTTAGGCAGGCCCTTGTGTGGAAGGACACCCTCCTGCACTAAGAGACACCACACCTTCTGCACGATGAGTAGCGAGGTGCCGAAGGTCTTGCGGAAGGCGCAAACCTCGGGGGGAACTGCTTGCCGCACGTCGGGCATGAAGTCGGGGACGACGATGGTGTCCCCTGATGCTTTGTCATCCTTGAAGTCATCAAGGGAGGCATCATCCTTGATTGTTGTGGCCATGATGTTTGGCCGGTGGAGGTTGATTTTTATGAGAGAGGTGTGTTGTGTGTTGTGTGAGTTGTGCGTGTTATTCATGTACCACATGTGTAACTTTTGAATTTACCTATTTTTTTACTGCCAACTTTGTGCCAAGTTTTTTGGTCTCAGCATGGTTTCTACTAATTCCGACCGTAATGACTGCCAACTTCGAACTTGGCAACCAAGTTGCCAAGTTCGAAGTTGGCAGCCAAGTTACCAAGTTGAAGAAACAAGAGTTTTTGCGATGACACTAGTAAGCACGTTTCACAACATGTATTCTTCTCCACAAAAAAGAACACTGTGGATCTCCATGGAAGCAACAAAAAATGTCATTCACTCCGACTCCTAAAAAATCCTCTCTCTCTCTCTACCTAAGTCGCTTTTTTCGTCCCTCCCCCAGAAACATCCTTTCAACACACAAAAACAACATCATCCGCCCCAATGCCATCACTTTTGGTCACCAAGACAAAGCAGTGGGGTAAATACGACAAGCAAAAACTACACACGCTTGTGCTCGAGGGCAAGGTCAACATTGAAGACCGGTCGTACAATAACATCGACAACGTTCAAGAGTGCTGGTTCCCTGATCAACAGAAGCGGAACTTCAGGCAAAATTTCAAGGATTTTGCCTCGGCATTTGACCTCAAATCAGCTCTTGCCGGAGCACGGAGACAAGGTAAGACCCGCGTTTGCTTTCATCTCGTTTGTTGATTGTTGCTTATTGTCATATGTCTAATCACCCTTTGCCTTTTGCCATCACCTCCATCACAGGAAATCTCGATGGCAATGATGATGACAACAACGATGAAACAAACGTCACCCCCCAAGAGGACCCCACCCAAGAGATGAGCGCCAAGCCCGCTGCCAAGGCGGCCGCCACCGCCGAAGCAGCCACCAAGTACAAGGCCGCCACCAGCAAGCCGAAGACCGGCGAGACCGAAAGCGACTTCCTTCTGTCGACCCGCACGGTGTCGAAGCTATACGGCTTCAGCACCGAGGACGTCTATGCCGTGTCGTTCGACTCGGAGGGGACGACGGACTATTGCGTCGTGTTCCTCTACCTCACTGGCATTGTATTGATGCTAGTGCAATAATCCCATCTTATCCTACAGCCGGAATGACATTGTGTTCCGAGATATTAATAAAGTTATGGCTACTTTCTATAGAATAGAAATAGTGAGCAATTCTTGGTCTGGCCTTTACTGTAAAAGTGTGTATGGTCCAAAAACGTTTGTCTCACTCGTATGTGATTCCTCTGCAGGAGATACGAGAAAAGGAAAAGTTTAGTAAGTTCAAATTTAAATGCGAGACACACAATTTGGGCTGGAACTTCTTGATGGCTTCGTTGTTGGGTTCGTTGTTGGACTCGATCGCGGTTTTACTTGTGCACTAACACACTCCCAAGATGAGGCATCAGCTGTAGCTTGATGGCTCATCGACAATACTGATTGTCATTCAGTGTCGTCATTGTAATCACGAGGGCAATTTTGTAGGAACGCGCGCATATCACGAAACTTCTGCCCTTGTAACGGCTTGGTGAGCACGTCAGCCCACATTGTCTCCGTCGGACAGTACTTCAGGTCTATTTCCTTAGCGTCGTAATAATCCTTGATTAAGAAGTATTTAGCCTTGATGTGCTTTGATCTTTTTGACGCTGAGATTCTTCCGTTCTTTTCCATAGATAGAGCGCTCATGTTGTCTTGAAAAATTACACATTCATCAATGTCGTACCCCTGGCATTCAATAAAGTATCTCATCTAGACAACATCACTGAGTTTGTCTCCGAGCAATACTATTTCCGTTTCTGTTGAGCTCTTTGTGTTACATTTCATCTTGTTTGATGAGCTGGATACCGCACCTTTACCGAACGTAACAAGACTTCTGATCTGTCCTCTGCAATCTTCGTGTACTTGGTGAGATCCATTGATATACCAGTGAATCACAAAGTTCATGGAATCGGCGCGGAGCATTAATTTCAGGTAACGCGTTCTCTTCAGATACTTGAGGACCCGCTTCAGCTTACCCCAATCATCTTCATCCTGCTCCTGCACCCGCGTTGTCAAAAATGATACAGCGGTCTGAATATCCCGACATGCCCTGTTAGCAGCAAACAGAAGTTGGTACACTGTATGGTGGAATGCGGTCGCTTGCTCTTCATTTAGTTTGCGGCCGTCTTCTCTCACCACAAAGAGATAGTCCGCATCAGGCGTGGCCGAAGTGCTGGTGATCTCTTCAGGGAATTCTTCGATGATCTTCGTGATGTACTTTTGCATGTTGATCTTTACTTCACCCACGCACGAGTAATCAAATTCCATGCCGAGATAGGTGTGTTTCGTTCCCATACTTTCCGCGAGGTTATTTCCATAGATCACTTTGATCGCCTTTATGAAATTTATGATGACATCGCTGTTGACATGACTGATCATCAGATCGTCAACATGCCATCGCACTGTCAATTGCGCGTCATCCACCATCTTGTTTGCGACGCATGGGTCGTACGGGTTCAGCTTGAAACCCATTTGACGGAGTTCGCCTACTAATTTCCGGTAAAACAAGAGAGCGCTTTTCATCATCCCGTATAAGGCCTTTTGCAAACGGAGATATAGCACTTGTCTCCCTTTTTCTAGCACAACATATTTTCGATAAAGCTTGGGATCAGTCTTCACCATCAGCTCGGCGAGAGTCCCGTTCATTTTCATGATGACAAAATCTTCATTGTCAGCGTGGAGGAAAGCCCCTGGTATATCTATCGTGGCTATCTTTCTGCGTTCTTTAGCATCGATAGTAGCGGTAGCAAATACAGACTCCAGGCAGACGGTGGGTGCAGCAGCCTCTTCTTTCGCCACATGCTCTCGTTGCACACTCCCGTTNCAGGCAGACGGTGGGTGCAGCAGCCTCTTCTTTCGCCACATGCTCTCGTTGCACACTCCCGTTCGCACATGATCGTGCCTTCACGTCCCCGTTTTGTTTTTCTTTCAAAAAAATTAAGGATGTCAGGGCTGTCTCTCGCTCCTCCTTCGTCAGCCTTTGTGCGTCCAGAGGCTCAAACACGTCATATAAATTAAATTGCGAAAGCTCCTTCGTCACCGCAGTTTCTCCTCTGTCACCAAAATGTCTCAGACCGGCCTCCAGCCCGAACTGACCTTGTTTTGGCTTGAACCTCCTTTTCTTTTTTTTAATGCTATCCTTTTCAGCATAATGCATCATGATGTAATGGGCTACTGGGACCAGATGTTCTTGATCGTCCTCATCAGTTCGATTGATCCCCATTTCTTCCTCTTCCTCGACTGTCGTGTATAGTTCATAGTCTCTTCCCGTACTTGGATCGTACCTCGACGGCGCAGTTCGAGTCCTGCTCGAGCGGCGGACATCTCCATCGTGCTCCGCGTCTGCCTCTATCTTCGGGAGCACTTCTTCCTTTATGTGCCCATCCAGCGCCACCTCATCTTCCTCTCCTAGCAAGTCGACCACCTCTGGCCAAACAGGCCTTTCATTGGCTAGCGGACCAATGTCCAGCCCGGAGTTCTTGGCCGCCAGCATAGCTCTCTCTTCGTTGGTCAGCAGTGAGTCTGCCTGTACCACTTCGTCAACGCCAAAAATCTCTTCTTGTTCTGTCAGCACTCCCGGTATCTCTGCTGCAACATCGGGGAATGGAGAGGGTATCATGTTTCCTCCTTCCCCCGCAATATCATATTCGTCATCATTATCGAATTTGTATTCATTCTCGTTCATATCTTTGAATAATAGTCCTCTTGTCATTTTGTCCTTTAAACCAATCCGATTGACCTTTTCAATCACATTATCTGGAAGTGGGATTTCTGTGAATTTGTTGATGCTAACGGATTATTTGATTATATCGTAGCCGGGTTATAACATTGGGTTCCGAGATAAACTTAGAATTATGATTGCTATTCAAGAGTTTGATAAATTCCAACTAACTCGTTTTGCTTTTGATATTTGAGGTCTGATCAATCCCACTTTGTGTTTGAGCAATCCCACAGGAGGCATAGGCAATCCCACTTTGTATTGGGAAAACGTGGAAACACATGTGGGACTTGTGGGTCGTCTAGGTGGGCTTGCCTGTGGGGATTTTGGATGTCCATCAACATGGCCATGGATGTTCTATGTGCGTACCCAAACCACAACATCCCATTCCACATATACACCGATGCCTCTGATTATCAGCTCGGTGCTTGCATTATGCAAAATGGCCTCCCTGTTGCATATTATAGTACAAAACTCAATGGTGACTTGGGCGGCTATTGACAAACGGGCGACGATGCGACGAAAGGGGCACCTGATGACGCATCTTGCCCGCCGGATGGGGCGCGAGATTAAATCTCTCCTCGCTGCGGATCGCAAACAGCGCGCCGCAGACGCCGCCTCCAACGTCGAAAGCCTTCTCAGCACCGGTGCCGTGAAGGAGGCGTGGCACGCCCTTAAGGGGTGGTACCGGTCGGCGGAGGACCGACCACCACCCGCATGCCCGGAGACCATGGCCCGACAGACAGCCGAGCGCATGGAACTATACGCAAGAGCCCCCCCCATGGGGGAAGCACTACCGTTCAATTTCCCGCATTTCGAGATTTCCGACGACATGCCCACAGACTCAGAGGTCAGAACGGTGGTTAGGGGATTACAAAATGGGCGAGCCGGCGAGGCTACCGGGATGAAGGCCGAGCACATCAAAGTGTGGCTCGACGAGATCCAACGCAAAGAGAAGGCAGCCAGGGAGAATCCTGGCAGGGTGGCAGACCCGGGGGCCGGTCATAAATGGAGGATCTTCGTCGAGTTGATCCAGGCCATTTGGGATCGTGGGGAAATCCCGGAGCAGATGAGTTGGATGATTATCATCCTGCTACCGAAGGGTGGAGGTGATTTCAGGGGGATAGGCCTACTCGACCCCTTCTGGAAGGTAGTGGAGAAAGTCATGGTGTGCCGACTGGGCAGCATTGAATTTCACCCCTGCCTCCACGGAGGACTACCCAAGAGGGGAACGGGGACGGCGACAATCGAGGCAAAGCTAGCACAACAACTGGCATGGATGGAGCAAGAGCCGCTATACCAGGTCTTCGTTGACCTGAGGAAGGCGTACGACCATCTAGACCGGCAGCGGTGCCTAGCCATCATGACTGGGTATGGGGTAGGCCCCAAACTCCTGCGCCTCCAGACGAAGTTCTGGGAACAAGCGCAGATGGTCTGTCGAGCTGGGGGTAGTTTTGGGAAGCCGTTTAGCGCATACCGTGGCGTTACTCAGGGTGGCCCGCTCTCCTCCCTCATGTTTAATGTATGTGTCGATGCGGTGATAAGGGAGTGGCTTCGGAGGACGATTGACGAAGAAGCCGCTAACGGGAGATTCGCGGAGGCGAGCAGGGAGATTGTGGCATTTTTTGTTGATGACGGGCTGGTCGGATCAAGGGACCCCGTCTGGCTGCAGGGCGCCCTCGATGTTCTCGTCACCCTCTTTGAAAGCATCGGCCTCAGGACGAACCCGGACAAGATGAAAGTCATGACCTGCGTTCCTGGGAATATACGGGTAGCCCACACGGAAGAGGCGTACCACATGCAACAGTACGGACCCATCAATCCCACTGCGAAACGTCATCGAGTGGAGTGCGATATCTGTGGCATGAGCCTAGCAGCGGGATCCCTCCGCAGCCACCTGGAGATGAAGCACGACACGTATTGGTCATTTGTTCTCAATCGAGAGCTCACCGTTGAGCATGAGCCGATCGTCTACCGAGCTACTAAAGTCGCCACTGGTACCTACTTCTGTCCGGTACCAGCATGTGTGGGCGTTTTAGGCTCCGAAAGTACTCTACGATCACACTTTCTTTGACGTCATCCCCAGGATCTAGTCGTCTGCCCAGTGGAAGGGTCCCTTCCCCTGTCACGATGCGATAGATGTGGCCTTCAAATCTCGTACACGGCCATTAATGGCAGGCACTATGAGACTGCGATGTGTAAGGACGGGGTAGCGAGGAAGGTACAGTATGCGGCCGCCGAGCGCGCACACCTAGCTCTGCAACAGACGTTTTGGGCGTACGGGGCGGAGCTAGAACGGGTAGAAGTATTTAAATACCTGGGTAGATTGTTAGCCTACGACGACAATGACGCCCAGGCAGTACGGGGGAACCTCAAGAAGGCGCGGAGCGTTTGGGCGAGGCTCTCCCGCACGATCAGGGCAGAAAATGCCTCCCCCGGTGCGTGCGGCATATTTTACAAAGCAACCGTGCAATCAATACTACTGTTTGGGAGCGAGACATGGAACTTGTCACCACAGAGTTTGAAGTGTTTGGAAGGGTTTCATCTGAGAGCCGCCTGGCGTATGGCAGGCAAGAGGCCTACGAAGCTTCCGGACGGTACATGGACGTACCCAAATTCGATGGCTGTACTTGACGAGGTCGGGCTAAAAACTATTGCCCACTATATTGGCGTGCGCAGGCAGCATATAGCCAGTTACATTGTCGACAAGCCAATCTTTCAGACTTGTATGGATGGAGTGAGGAAGCGTGGATCCAGTGTTCGCCGGTTTTGGTGGGCACAATCAATGGACTTGGAGACGGCACGGGCGACACGCATTGCGGGGCCTATTGCCATTGACGATGACGGAGAGGAGTAAGCACTTAGGGGACGGCACCCTGCGGGTGTTCTATTTGGTATCATTGGTAGAACTTTAATCTTAGTAAGAGCAGCCTCTAGGTGGGGGGAGGGACTAGCCAGCGATTGACATCGCGTTCGGCATAGCCTCCTCGCACCGGTGAGCAAGTCAACACACACACACAGGTGGTAAAAACTCTTAACCGGTTTCAGAGTGCCTCCTGTAGCCAATAGTAGCTTACCCCAATTAAGAATGCTCTCTTGTAGTTTCATGTGTGCCTCTACAGTGGTTTCCACCTTCCTCATGTTATAGTGTTCTAGGTCAGTATCATCAACAAATATTGACCCTGCTGTGTGTAAGGATTCTCTGGATAATAGGCATTTGAGTTGAACCCCATGACCTTTCCGTTTGTGTGCATTAATCATCGTGAGGCTGGTGACCATCCAACCAGCAGGAGCGGCTTCATTTCCCTGGCAAAGGCATTCAGTTTTGATAGACCTGACAGAGCTTGCAATGGATTTGGAGTCCATCAGAAGAACTTCATATTCTGAATTGTCAATAACATCAGTAAGCAGCCATTTGTGGAACACCGAGTGCTTGGAAAACCAGGGAAGCGATCGGGTGGGCTATTCTGTCATAGCAATTATCTGTGTCGACAGCTGCTATTCTGGCTGGTAGACAAGTCTGTCTTACTATATCATAAAAAAGAACCTTGGCTAGGGTGCCATCATCCACAAGTCTATTTTGTTCAATGTAGATTTCCTCTGGAATCATCCTGTGCCTCCTGACTGTTTGCATCATTCTGTTACCATAGATGAGTTTGTTGGTTGCATTGAAGTCGGCCTCCATTAGGAGGATTGATCATAGCTTAGTAATCAGAGCGCAACCTATGATTTTTTCTAGCATCACAGAAAGCCCCCTTGACAATCTATCTAAGACAACACCCCATTTTAGAGTAAATGGAGCTTTATGTGCGTGGAAGTGAGAGATGTGATCCGACTTTATTCCTGCAATATAGTGACCAAAATGCAGACCTAATTCAGATGTGGAGGTAGATTCACGTCGCCCTTTCCACTGCTGTTGCCACTCTTCTTTCATGATTAGGATGTTCAGTGAATCTTTAGGTATTTTTGATCGCATCATTGCACACTCTTGACAGATTTCTTTAGTAGCTTGGTCGGGAATTGATTCCATCCAAAATCTTTCTTGGTTGACATCACCACATTGTACCTGAATTTACCTCTTCAGCGCCCGGAGCAGATGGGAGTGGCTTCTGCCAGTCGGAAATGTCTGAGATGAATATTATTAAATATAGCTCATTGAACAGATTCTTGAGTATTGTATTTCAGAAGTGATCCATCCTGGTTGTTGCTTTCTACCAATACTTTTCTAACAGAGGCCGAGTGTGCTTTCCCCATTGAGTAGTTCAGTCTACGCCAGAAGTTCCTGCCTCTCTCCCTTTGAATGATAGCTGAGATATCTTTTTCCTTCTGTCCATCACCTTCATCCCAAGCATCCTCAAGACACTGCCATGATGATTACATCAACACTGTTTTCCATGTTTCCGGAAGTAGTTGCATTGATTAATGCAGATTCTAACACGTTGTAGTAGCTCCTCCACCAACAGGGACGAGCTGTTAATACCGCATCTTCTGGCAGTATGTTTGCGATTGCCTATATTGCGAATTTTTCCCAAATGGTAGTGAAGGAGTGATCGATAGACTTGGGTTCGGCGGATCTGCACTTGATTCTTCTGCATCTTTTTCTTGCATTGATCACTAGTCGCTTGCTCTCTTGATCCAGTTTATTCATGCCTATTTGAAAGGCTTGTTTAGACTTGCAGCTTGTATGAAGGTTGCCCAATCCCATACTTGGCCACTGCCACTACTGCCGTCACCTTCCCCTTTTTGTTCATACTTGAAGGGGGTGAGTGTTCGAT
>JALLPB010003774.1:0-11835 GCA_036939975.1 Cyclostephanos tholiformis | reverse complement strand
GAGGGGGGGGGGGGGGGGGGGGGGGGAGGGTTGAGACGATGCGGGCGATGTTCCTTTTTTATTTTCTTGTCATCGTCGTCTTTGGAAGACGCCGCCACCGACGTCCACCTCCGGATAGTGGTCGTGCCGTCATTTCTGTTTGTCGTCGCAACAACATCGATGGCCGTTGGCAAAAGAGGGGATGGGGGATGGATGTCGTCCACGTCGCTGTCGTAAAGCTGTGTGAGTTGATGGTGGCGGCAATTTTCGGACACAATCAACAATCAAATTAGAGCTCGGGGGGAGGGGGGGCGCATGTGCAATCGACGATGACGATACGACGATGAGACCGGAGCAAAAAAATACGCAACAACCAACCAAAAGCGGTGGGAGAACATGACAGGTGAAAAAGGGGGAGAGCGATGGTGGTGAGGGGAGTTCCAAATAAGGGGGGAGAGCGATGACGGTGAGAAGAGTTGGGAAAGGTGGTGAATGTGGGGGGGGGGCGACGCCGACGAAGCCATCAACAAGAACGATGAAAACATCATCGCGCTTGCTCTGCCTGACCCCCCAACACAACAACCAACTGATGACGATGATGCGGAAGGGATGACGATAAAAAAACGCGGACAACGTCGATGGGAAGGAGACAGTAGGAAGGAGGGGGAAGAGGTGGTGAGGTGTAGGGAAAAAACAACAATGACAACATCATCACTCTCGTTCTGGCTGCTCCCCCAACACAACAATCAACATATGATGGTGACGCGGAGAAGGGGCGAAGACGATGAAGAAGACGCCGACGACAATGATGGGAAGGAGAGCGGGAGGAGGAGGAAAGGTGGGAGAGGAGTAATCTTTATATTAAGAGTCGAGGCATCGGGCGTGGGCATGGGCATGGGTGTAGGCAAGGGCACGGGCGTGGGCACGAGGAGCGCGCAGAGATTGCGGAGGATGATGACTGGATGGATGCAATCGAGATTGAGGAGTGACTGTGTTTTTTTNTACATTGATCAACATTATACCATCATTTATTTTGTTATGATATAGTATTTTGTACCTCCACTAGGCGACGGAATCGAACAATACCACGGTTCGAGCCAAACAAGAGTGTAGAATTTTGTTGGCTCGCACAAGGGTTTTTGGATTAAGATGGTTTCTCGTTTCATGTGGGATTTCGTAGGTATCTGCCGGAACACTGTCACATCACGTCACACAAATATACGTGTACACTCAGTTGGAGGGTACACAAAGTGTACCATACCGAAAACCCGAAGATACCAAATACCTTTTCTCTTTTGTGAGATGTTGTGTGGGATCGGGACCATGAAATGCGAGTGTAGTATGGGGATTTCAATACAACAGCCCCCCAACAAGCTTCAAATCCAGTATTGTTGTACAGCCTAAAACCTCTACTTTTTTTATAAAAAAAAAGCATCCGATCATTACAGCCAGCCGGATTTCACTCCTCCTCAATAAAATTGACAAGTACTATTCACATTTCAGTCAACACACTATTAAGTGATCTCTTTTCGGCAGGAACAAACGATGCTCAAGTACCTATCCGTCGCCTTTTCTCTCTCCCTCGGCCATGCTTCGGCGGCTGGATGCTACTCCGCCTACATCCCGGGCGCAACGTACTCGAAAGGCGATGCAGTCTCGCAGGTCGTCATCACCACTACCCCTATAACATATGTTTCATGCAATGTGTCGCCTACTTGTCCTTCTGGATGGAATCAGATAGGCGGCGTCACAACGAGCAGCACGCACAATTTCTTCTGCTTTTCCGATTCTTTTTGTAGCAATATTGGCTACGCACCCGGTGGTATATATTCTGATCTAGCATGGACGAAGGACTCCGTCGTGTGCACGGTGAGTCCCGGTGTATAGACGCGCAGTCCAACCTCACGTGATCTTACCCCATATCACCCCCCACCATTTCGTTTCGACCATACAGGGAACGCAAGGAAGTGGCGTTGTGCCTCCTCCCCCCACGCCTCCCGTATGGGCCGGCGTGGGATGTCCTAACGAATACGCCAACGGCGGCACCGTTGCTCCTGGTACCAGCGTAACCGTCACGAAAGACGGAGTCAAACTTGTCTATAAGTGCAAGTCTTATCCTGCCAGCGGCTGGTGTCCCTTGTCCGGTTACGAGCCAGGTTCGGGTATCGCGTGGAAGGATGCCTGGACCCTGGAGGGATCGTGCACAGGCACACTCACGGCGTCTCCTCCCCCCACGCCTCCCGTATGGGCCGGCGTGGGATGTCCCAACGAATATGCCAAAGGCGCCGTAATTGCCCCTGGTGCCAGCGTAACCGTCACGAAAGATGGAGTCAAACTTGTCTATAAGTGCCAGTCCTATCCCGCCAGCGGCTGGTGTCCCTTGTCCGGTTATGAGCCAGGGTCTGGTGAGGGGTGGCGAATGGCCTGGACCTTGCAGGGATCCTGCGACGGCACGAAATCGCTCACGCCCACCGCGAGTCCCGTGAGCTCGCTGCCCAACCAGGGCGGATGCCCAGTCGCATATGCGAAGGACGTGACTTACGCGGCGGGAGACCTTGTATCCAAGGGCGGATTGGTCTTCAAGTGCAATGCCGATCCCCTGAGTCAGTTCTGCTCTCAAGCTGGATACGAGCCCCTCATTAAGGATTTCGGCGAGGCGTACAAATTGGCATGGACGACTCTTGGACCCTGCTCGGGCACCATTGCGCCGTCGACTTCAAGCCCAACGACCGCCTCCATCCTGTCCGCCTCTGGAGGCTGCCCGGATACATACAGCCCCGACGTCAAATACCCTGCTGGCAGTAAGGTGTCGAAGGTCACCTCCAACCCTGCTGTTGTCAAGAAGTACGAATGCAGGGCATGGCCCTATTCCGTGTGGTGCAGCTCGAGTACTTTTGTACCAGGTGGACCATACAGCAACATGGCATGGATTGACCTTGGTCAGTGTTTTGGCACCTTATCGCCTACTGTCGCAGTCGTTTGTAATTACTTGAAATATACTACGACGACTGCTTACACCATCACTCCTACCCAAATTTGGAGCGCTTCGGCTGGATACGCCGTTGGCGATGAGGTTCGTGTCGAAAACAAGGCCTTCAGGTGCAAGGAACCTGGATGGTGCAACCTATTTGATTATGGTCCCAGCCTTAGTGCTGGACTTTGGACCAACGCATGGGATGCGGTTGGTGACTGCAAGGACAATACATACTCTCCAACATCCTCTCCAACAACTGCCACGCCAACTTCTGCTCCAACAAATAATCCAACTTCTGCGCCATCCGTAGCTCCGACTCATTCACCAACTCGTTCTCCAACCTCTTAGACTCCGGTGAAAAAGCATTCTGTTGAAATGAATTTCACCACCACTGATAGCCTTGACTGTACTCGTACCCCTCCCTGCACCAAACGGTGCTACCTGCATTTCACCAATGTGTGTCTTAGTCATTCTATCAAGTAAGCAATAAGTATTTGTGCCGCAGATTAAACCTAAAGATTACCATTTTTTTTTATGAGAGCACGATTTACTCATTATTATTAGGGAAAATAGGTCAAATGCAGTCATTTCTAGAATTTAGCTGTCGTTTGCATCATTTTGGGAAACACATGTTCATTTGCCGCCAGGCGACCACTTTTGATCTATACCGTCACTTTTTCATTTAGGTATTTTCTCAGATACAGTCACCGATCGCTAAATTTTATTCCTGTGCGTCACCTCTAGAAAATGGCATGTTCGTTTGTCTCGCCTACAACAAAAACGTTTTTCTTTTACGTCGCCCTAACAAATCCGCCTTTCGTATGTCTCACTTGCTATGCTTTATCCATTCCTATGTTGCACCAGTAGTAATGACGAGTTCATTTGCATTCTAGCATGGGTTACTAGGTGATTATACCAGCTGTTCCTGTGCGTCACCACTAGAAAATAGGATGTTCGTTTATCTCACATACAAGAAGTATCCTTTTCTTCTACGTCGCCCAAAACAATTTGCCATTCGTCTGTCACACTCGGTATGCATTAGGTATTCATATGCCACATCGACCAGAAGTGTGCTTTTTTTCTACCTCGCCCAAAAAAGTTGCCATTCGTCTGTCTCACTCGGTATGCATCAGGCATTCATATGTCACATATGAAGTAAATTATATGTTCGTATGTATCACGTGCATGATCATTCCTAGTTAGTTATCACACATACACTGTTTCCCTATTCTCTCGTCACACACACGCATCCCATATCCCCCCTACACACAAACCCTAACTACACCCTCCCTTCTTGACCAGTAATGTCATTCTCCTCCTCCTTCTCTTCGCCGCGTCCTAAATCCAAATCCACTGTTTCGGTTGCCTTTTTCGACGGATTCTTGAAGCAGTCATCTGTGTTGTGGTTGTACTTATGACAAATTCTGCAGAACATCCGAACTGCTCTCTTGCGCTTCTTCCCAGAGTCTTGGATATGATCTGCAATCCCTTTTTCTCGTGTGTTTGATTTCGGTCGTCCCTTTTTCCTCCCGGCAGTCCACGATGGGCAATAAGCCAAATGTTGATCGGGTCGATGTTTACCTTTGACACTCTCCATTGAGATGTTAGCGTTACAAGTGGCGTCCATCAGGTACTGCTCACGCCAGTGAGCGGTTGTCCACCAGTACGGCATGATCTGTATCCGCGACAGGCCTTCGATGGAACTTGATTTCGCAACTGCAACCATGTGGGCACAGGGAACGCCATCCGTTGCCGGTAATCCACAGGTACATTTTCCGAATCGAGAACCATGTCGCCCGTCTAAAGGTATAAATACCGTGTACCTCTTTGCATTGACAACAGCCTTGTTCACTGTTACTTGGTGCCCTCCCTCTACTATTACTGTGTTCATCTGATACTCAGCGGGCTTCACACCATCAAAGCACTCTTCCATTAGACGCATCCCCTTGTCCGTAAGAATGTCTTCTCGTTCCCATGCCTGACGTTGGTAGAAGTCAAAGCGTTCCGCTTCCAGCTTGAGCAGCAAGATAACAGCATTCAACACATCCACAGCTGTTTTCTGTCGTGCGATTTGATTAGCATTATTCATCGATTCTACTCCCGATGACGCCGACTTGCCATACATGCAGATTTTGTCATTTACTGCGCATCGTGCTGCTGGGTATTGGACATCATCTCCTAATTTCTGCAAGTAGTACGCATCTGTGGGGTGCATATGATCATAGAATTTTACCTTCATAGCTTCTAATGCATCCATATTGTGACAGGAGATTAGCATATTATACACCCACAACGCCGAATAAGGTATTCTGCCCTTTCCGCCGCCGCAATTCTTCAGAATATTCTGCCTACGATGGAACGAACACATGAACTGACCAGCAAGCTGAAAGGTACTCTCCAGAGCACGGATACACCCCTTGTCTTGATCAGTCAGGAAAGTCTTACACATATCATCAAGGCAAGGATGCAGTTCTTTCACAAAGTTCCAGAATATACTCCAGTTGTCCTTGTCTTCATTACCGAATAGTAATCCAAATGCAAAAGGAGACATATTTCCATTAGCATTTGTTCCGTAGGCCTGATAAAGAGTGTATTTACCAAATTGGGAGTGAGCACCGTCAGCCTGAAGAACATCTTGAAGCTTCGGTGCAATGTGAGTACTTGTTGAGGGAGCAAAGAGTACACCCTTGACAAAGGTTTTCTGATTGGACGCATCCGACATTCCAAACTGTTGTGTCAAGAACAGCTCATTATCCTTCTTCCACCTCTGTATGAATGTGACCTGCTCACCGTGCCCCATTGTCTGCTTTAGCTTCTTAAGTCTATCTACCTCTTCACGGAGAACAACAGCACACACAGACTGAATAATCTCCTTCCGGTTCGCATAGAGAACGGTTACATGATGTCCCAGTTCCCTCAATTCCTTCTCAACTCCCTTAGTGTACTGGACATTCTCCTCAGCAATTCCGAACAGTTGTTTCTTCGCCAGGTCACGTGCTTCCTGCAAAATGCTGTCAGTCAAGGCGTAGGGTTTTGCATAAGAGGATAATAGTTCCCTAAGATAGGGATAAGGAATTCCTGGGTTTGCGCCAACAGCATTTAGAATGATTGGAACAATCATTCTTGACTTCAGAGGTGTTGTGACTGCTCGACGATTTTTGGCTTCCACTTCACTCACACGATATTGCGGTGGGATCTTGAGGATGTCGCCACCCTCACGACACACGGCAGCAGTCACTACCCACCCACACTTATCAGCAAAAGTGGCTCTAACATAAAATTCAATTCCGCTTGCCACAAATTGTTGATCATCGCTTCTGTTCACCCTAATGACAATACCGCGGTGATTTGCCTCCTCCGCAACACGCAGGTACAAAATATCTCGTGACGAGAAGGTATGACCGACCTTTAGCGGGTGTGTCTCAACTTCGTCCATGGTTCGAAGCCGCTCAACATTCCACCCTTTGAAGTCAGAAGGGTTAACACCACCACCCTCAACTCCTTCACGCGCTAGCTTTGCCCGTTTTTTCCGCATCTGATCGTTAAACGCCTTCCTCTTCTTCTTATACGCATCAAGCACTTCCTGCCGATCATCTTCGGGATAGCGCTCAAGATTCGGAGGCTGCGGACCATCTCTGTTGTATGTTTTATTTTTCGAGGTGTCGCGTGGGAATCCTTTCATGGCCTCGTCATCCGAATCAATTTCTAACAGAACAACATCGTCGTCATCACTATACGCAAGTCCTTCGGGGAGTATATATTCCGACTCGTCTGACTTGTCACTTTTAGACTCTTCCGAAGAAACGTTGATCTCCTCCTCTTCGTTGCCACCGTACGACTTGGCGTACAATAATGTGCCAGCAGCCGCCGCAACACCAGGGCTAGGTGGTTCTTTTTCCTCGTCTAGTTCCTCCAATCTCTGCGGAAGTTGGCGTGCCCTACCCCTTGGGTAAGCTATATCGGCTGGTGTGTCGGAATTCCCCTTTACACTGCCTCGAATAGCCTTGCCCCTTCGTGCCTTCAACGAAGAAAGTTCCGGAACTGCTGTCAACGCTGGTGTGCGAACAGAGGATCGTTTCGCTGTGCTGCTTGTGTGGGACGACACAGACGATTTAGCGCGACTGGTACTTCTAGTATTCAAGGAAGGTGAAGCTCCGCTATCAGAAGGGGAAGGTGGCTCTCTTGTTTCTCTTCGGAGAGACCGCCTTGGACCAGTAGGTGAAGCTGAACTCCCTTCCGCGCCCTTCTGAACACCACCTCTACGGGCTGGCTTCTTGTGTAATGGCATCTCACAATGCTCAATGGAGGAGGCGAGGCAGGGGAATATGCTCTGAATGAAAAATGAAAGGGAAATGAAATAAGTGTGAGAGGGGAAGGGTTGCCAACCGTGAGCGTGGCTTGGGAAGGCAACAACACACCAGGCGGCAAGGGGCTAAAATCGCCAAAACAACGGCAAGAAAGAATTGGACAGAGTGTGATACAGGAATGGTCAGAAACGAAATGTGTGATACAAGAACTTACATTCAACAACTAGTGAGACAAACGAACAGGACAAAAAATGCTCGTGAGCTACAGGAACCTAATAGATACATGTATGACGGTATACGACCAACAAAAATAGAGAAAGTGAGTCAAAGGAACAGCTCCAACTCAAAACGTGACAAATGAACATGTGTTTCCCAAAATGATGCAGACGACAGCTAAATTCTAGAAATGACTGTATTTGACCTATTTTCCCTCAATGAAATGGATGCCATGATGTCAATTAGGGCTGTGGTTGATAAATTGGGGGGATTGGCACAGCTGAAGTGGTTGATGTATCTAATATTGATGTGGGATACAGTTATGGATGGTCTACAGCTTCGGCCATGTAACCAAACCACCACTCTTTTGTAGCCACACCCCCAAATTACCAAAATCTGGGTCAAATTAAATTAGCCAGTATAATAGCTGTGTAAGGTTGCACCCATATGCCTATCAACAGCATATGAAAGTGCTCAAACACTTTCTATGTATCCAATGTGGATGTGGGAAGCAGT
The DNA here is from genome assembly GCA_036939975.1 of Cyclostephanos tholiformis. Classification (NCBI taxonomy): domain Eukaryota; phylum Bacillariophyta; class Thalassiosirophyceae; order Thalassiosirales; family Thalassiosiraceae; genus Cyclostephanos; species Cyclostephanos tholiformis. Next base: position 3,843 of record JALLPB010003774.1, on the reverse strand, counting down.
CAGGGATGTTCCACAGCCTCAACCATGTTACCATGTCATCATTTTTCACTAACACTGTCCCCAAATTACTCAAATCTGGGTCAGATTAGCCTGTATAATAGCTGTGTAAGGGTACATGGCAGCCGAGATGACTCAATATTGAGCGCAAAATTAATTTGAATTGCACCAGAAAACTCTTCTTTTTTAGCAATATTACATAAGGAAAGAAGAAATATTTGGCGCAATGTTTCAAGAAATTAAGACAATCTTAGACTATTCCCTTGAGGCTACCTTAAATTGCGCTTGAATTCACGTAAAATCTTGAATTGCAACAAAACGCTCACTCTCCAACAATGCAACAGGTACAAAAAAGGGGGGGGGCATGGGCCACATGGACCTATCTATCTAAGTGGAAAGCTAGGATTATTGAGAGTTTAATGAAACCTAGAGCTTTAATATTAATTATTCATACAATGGCCTCCCCTCCTCTCATTCATCCACCACCCCTTTAGTTGTCATTTGCCGCTCACATTCGTTGTCATTTGTTGCCCATTTTTGTCATTGTTTGCCTGCTAAACAGCGGCAAAAGGATCAGTATGCATATGAGCTATTTCTGCAACTCTTCACTTTTGAAAACCACGAAAACTCAAAACTTGAAACTGAGAATTTAAAATTCCCACTCCTTGCTGCTCTCTCTACTGGCTACGTGACCGTATGCAGTATATGTCTAACACACCCTTGCAGTAGAGAGACTATTGACGTAGGATACCATACAAATTTTTGTGCTGACTTTTTGGTGTCAGAATATTTACCTTTTTGCAAAGCTCAAGGAGTTGACTGAAAGGTGTGAGGAATACTGGTCTCATGTTGCGATGATGTGCAGCCGGATGATGCGTCAGCATAGTTCGTGGGACCGGAGTGCCAATAAAATTGGAATTGTTTTTGCATGCTGCAATCTCACAGCCAATGAAAACGCATATCCATGGCTTTGGTACGTTTTGGTTGCACTCGTTTGTTGATGATGCTTTTGGTGGTGGAATTGTTGACTTGAACGGGGGTGGCTGGTTGATTGTGTTCCATTTCTTCCAAAATTATGCGTTCTTCAACTGCCTTTTGGGCACTAATGTACAAGGCACCCAGTTCAGCTTTGGCTGCAGATGACATTACGCCCTTAATAATTTCAGCAATGTTGTGAATTGCGCCGTTGTTGGGGGGGAGAGGTACATCTTCAGATAAGAAATGATGGAAGCCGGCTCAACTGCGGGCTTCTTCTTCATTGAGGTAGCTGGCATTGCTATGGACTGCAAGGACCAAGTCGCTTTTACGATATGTGAGAACTGCAGATTCCTGCGTGGCAAGATAGTCCATAATTTGTTGGCCTCATTGCGTGGTGTTGATGGTCGGTTTCAATTGTTTTGCCGCAATTGCACTGAGGGGGGTGAGGATTGTGCCATCAACCCCGCGTCCATGTCATACAAATTTTCCAGTGATTTTTTGAATTTGTTTCTTCTCTTCATTGCCGAGAGGTTCAGATTCATCGTATTCTGCAAATTGTTGCTTGGCTCTATATTTTGGTTGCACGTGCGGGTATGGTGATTGTTGGCGTTTTGTGGGAATAACATTGTCAAATTGTCGGAGCGCTTTGTCGAGGTAAGGTTACATTGAGAGGTGCACCTTCTTGTTTGTGTAATCCAATCAAGCTCAATTTTTACTTATTCTTTTCCGTCGGGGTCAACTTTGACGTCGTAATATTTCTTGAGAGAGTTGGACAGATGGTTCAGGTCGGTTTTCATGAAGTATTTAATGCCGAAGTTGTCGACGAAAGAAACAAATTGCGTTGGACGTGTCTTGTGCTTCCAAAGGGCCGGGACAAGGGGGCTTTTGTAGTACCCGTCCTTGTTGAGACGTTCTTTGAGTTCATCATGGCTGTTCGAGCCCGATTGAGGTAAGCCATACATGCCTCGTACGACTTTGAAGTACACACAGCCATCTATTGCTTTCTCATTCAGTTTGTACTCATTTATGATTTCGTCGGGAATGTCTGTTATTTTTACTCTGCCGTATTTGGGTCGCTTGAGGGGTGTCATGAGGTAAAAGTTGGATAGGTTGGCCATGGCAAATCTGGCTCCATCGGTCGAAATGACACTGTTCAAAAAGATTTTAATCAGCAGTAGATCGGCAGTTGGGGTACCCACATTGTTGGGATAGTGGATGAGGTTGCCGCCAAGAGTGGCTCTGATGCAGTGGGGTTCATCTTTTTCCGTGCGAACGGACACAACAAACTAATGTAAGTGACGTCTTTGAGTCTGTCTTGCGGAATTTCCTTTTTGTGGATAAAAAATATGGTGTTCGTGCCACCAATACGTCTGCCCACACCTTGTGCTAATCTGCCAAATTCATTTGCTCCTGCTTTAGTCCAAATTTCTTTGTGTTTGGGGTCACGCAACAACTGACAATATTCAAGTAGTTTGCCAGTGTCTAAATTTAGGTCTGGCTTAGCAAATTCTTGACGTTGTTGGGCCACACGTTCAGCAATGGATGACGGTGGTATTCCATCCCTCCGTTTGACTCTATCAGCTATCAATTCAGATGGAATGATTGTTGGTTGCTTGAGAATGGGTTTTGAGGATGTAACAATCAATTGGGGTGGTGCCGGACTTGCATCAGGGGGTATTTCTTCATTGCTGCTGATGTCAAACTGCACCCATGGAGGTGCATCGAGCTGCACCCTTGGAGGTGCTGCAACCTGCACCCTTGGAGATGCCTCAACGTGCACCTTTGGAGAATGGGCATGGAGTGGCATTTGATTTCCAGGGCAAAGTGCATCGGTGAGTCCTTTGATCGCGTCCATTTGTGTATTACTGCCAAGCTTGCTGCCGCCTTTGATTGTATTTGAGAGATCCTGGATTGCTTAGATTACTAGATCCTCAGTCGTTAATGTTGGCTGCATGATGTGCTTGTGTTTAAAATAGACTGTGTTGGAGATTTGTTTTGTTTGTGTGGCCTTGACAAATATGTTGTGGCATTGGTAGTGATCTGGGGACATTGTTAGGTACCATCCATTGCTTGAATGCTCACCACATGATTTATGTCTGTTTGGTTTGATGTGGAATTGTACAGCACAGCCCATGGGAGCAAGTGGCATGCGGTTGTAGTCAAAGTTGCCGTGGTGGTACATGTATGCTGAGACATTGGGTGCCACGTGCAATTGTTGGAGGAGATTCAAGGTAAGTACAATTTGTGGTACCAACTTGTGCCACTGATGGATTGGGAAGTCATCAGATATGCCAGCCAGAACTGAAATGAAATTGCCTTTGTAAGTTTGGATTGCCCGCTCTGCAATGTTTCTCCTGTGCATGTCCGCCGATGTTTTCTCAACATGACAATCATTCATTCAAATTGCTTCTAAAAATTCCGCAGGTGCTTTGTTGTTGAGAACGTGCCAATTAGGGCAGATGACTCCTGTGGACTTCCACCTTGTGTAGATTTGTTTGTAGGCTTTGGTAAGTTCCCTGGCTGTTCTTGATTTTATTGGTTCAGCATCAATGTAGTTCCCATCTAATTCCACTGCCACCATTGTGTATTTGTGTCCGCCGGCGGAAGTAGTTGGGAAATGACCAGACTGATTGGTGTACATTGCTTTTTTGGTCGTGTCAAACACCCATAAGTAGACGTCCTTGATTTTTATTCCTGGCATTGGCTTTGGGCGAGTCTTTGCCTTAAGCATTGCGTCCTCATCAATTACCTTCATCAATCTAACAACTTGTCGTGACTGTTTCATGTGGCCCTTCTGCGTTTTGTCGGACTCAGGAAAGAACTTGTTGACATTGTCGGCTGACATGCCTGGGAAGGTGACGAGGTTCT
>JALLPB010003713.1:0-10910 GCA_036939975.1 Cyclostephanos tholiformis | reverse complement strand
ATTAAGGATCATGTCGGAGGCATTGTAGCAGATGGTAGCGTCGGAGTGTGTGTGGAGATAGTCGAGGAGTTGTTTGACTTTGTTCTCCGTGTTTGCTGTTGCAGACGTTTGTTCGGCGGCGATGCTACTGAGGGCAACAAGGGTGGTGACGTCGACCACGTGGGCATAGTAAAGAATAGTGCCAATGATTTGTGGGAGCCGTCGAATGCAAGTGAGGGGGAGGACGGGGAGTTCATCGTGGGGAACTGGTGTTTGTGCGTCAGCACCAAATCGGCGAGGTGGTGCTTCATGTGGACAGTGTTGCGGACATGGTGGGAACGGGTGGTCGAACTGGGCGAGAAGTTTTGTGACACAACCAGGCATGCTGATGTCTACATGATGGTGAGTGTAGTCCCATTTCAGTTTTATACCGCAGTAAAGACTTCCTGTCCAATCTTCCTCAAGGTTGTAGTGTTGTTTCAGGGCGTGTATTAAGTGGTCGGCGTTGTCTTTGCCGACATATTTGACGCCAAAGTCGTCCACGGTGAGTGTGAATTGTACCAGTTGGGTGATGTGTTTCCAAAGTCCTGGTGTGTGTCGGACCTCGTAGTGGCCATGTGGTCGTAAGCGTTGGCGTAGTAATTGATTGGCCAGGATGCCAGCTTGGGGCAAGCCATATATTGCCTTGCGAACTTCGAGATATACGAATCCATTTTTTGCATGTTTGTTGAGTTCGTATTGGGCTGTTGTATGGGTGGGAACAATGTCTAATGGCATTTTCATATACTCGAAGTGATCCATTGGTGTGCCGAGATAGAAGTTTTTAATGTCAAGGCAGAGGTATTGAGCGTGTGGTGTGCTAATGACACTGTTCCATAGTATTTTTGTTGTGGCTAAGTCTGCCATTCGTGTGGTGAGTTCGCCCGGGTAGGTAATGAGGTTTCCTCCGGCAGTGATACGGACACGGTTGGGATCAGGTTTTTGTGGTCTATAATCGATGATGATGCACGCATACGTGATTGTGCGGTCTTTAGGGATGTGTTGAATGTGGTCGAGGGGCAACACATGTATGGAGTTTGTGCCGGGTGTGTTTGTTTCGGTGTTGCCTTGCGCCAGGTTTCCGAATTCCTTGCCAAATGCTCGCGCCCAGGTGGTTGCGGTAAGGGGATCTTTGATGAGTTTCTTGTAGTTTGTGATTGTTTCACCAGTGATAGGGTGCATGGTGGGGGCACAGAAGTGGCATAATAAGGCAGTGGGTTGTGATGGGGGGGTTCATCTATCGTGGTGAGGGCTGTCTGCGAGTAGTGCCGTGGGGATAGGAGAGCAATGCGTGGCAAACGTCGCGGTCCGGTAGTATTTACATCTGTTGTTGGTAGTGCCGGTATGTCGGTGACCGGTGGTGTTATAGTGAGTGTGACCGGCTGTGTGTGCGTTGGCGGTGGAGTGTTTGCCTGAGTGTGGCGCCAATGGATGTGAGGGGCGGTACGAACAATGTGTAGTGATGTCGGGTTTGTCGATGTTGGAATTGTTGTCGGGGCACCCTCTGAGAAAGGGGCACCCTTTGAGCGTACTGGCGGTGTGTCATTTGTGGCATTCCAAGGGACCGTTGTGATATCACGTGTTGGTTTGAGTGTTGTTGGCTGTGATTTGTGTTGTTGCAGGGCATGGAGCATGGTGGTGAGTATGCATTTTTGTGCTGTGCGAGGTAGGTGTTCCATGCAGCGCACGAGTTTGTGTGCAACTTGTTCAGTATGCTCCATGGGTGTGAGCGTGGGGAGTTGACAGTGTATTGGGAACAGTTCATAGGAGCCTGAAATTTGCATTGCCCTAGTTTCGGGGACGTAGAAATTACAGCAGCGGTAATGGTGTTCCGAAGGGCAACAATACCAGGCATCGATTCCGTGGGGCCCCCACGACGTGCGTGTGAGGGGGGAAGAGTGTATGACGGCGCGAGTACCGGGTGGGGCCATTGGGTGGGCGTTCCAATCGTATTTGGTACCATGTAGTTGTTCGTATGCTGAAATATCGGGGTTAATGCGGGAGCGCCGGAGAAGATTGCATGTGATAATGGCTTGGTCAGTGAGGTAGTTCCACAATTGGAGGGGAAAGGCTGGGTCTGTTGTGCAGGGGCCACTAATGAAGTGGTTTTTAAATGTTTGCATAGCACGTTTGGCTGCATTCACCCTATGATTGTTGGGTTCGACTAGTTGAATTGTTCCTCCTTTGTCGTGCATGAATGCCTTGATGGTGGAAGCTGCTTGATTATCTGTAACGTTAAACCGCAGCGTGTATCCTCGTTGTGTCAACATGTTGTGTGTTTGTTTGAACGTGGTGAGGATATTGTTGTCGCTGGTGGATGATATGGGGAGAGCGAAGATGTAATTGGTGTCGTAATCGTAGGCGACAAAGAAAAGGTGTTGTCCGTTGAGGGCGTGAGAAAGGAGGCGTCCAGTGCAGTCGGTGTAGAATGTGCCGTGTTGTTTGTCTGCGAGAGCTGCACAACAGAAAATATTGGTGTTGGCGTGATGAATGCGTTCGTGTCGGGTGCTGTGGAAGCCGGCAGGACGGAGTTTGAGGCGGCCTTTAGCTGTCGCTGGTGATTTTGCGAGATGTTTGTGAATAAGGTCGGCGGTGAGGAAAGGGAAATTATTCAAGAAGCCGAGGTTGACCGCCCGTAAGAGGGTTTGGTGTGGAGGGGAGAAGAGAACTTGGTGCATGAACTTGACTCGATTTTGTAAATGCGGAATGGTGTGGACATTGGACGCGAAGTGTGGCGCATGTGATGTTGTCGTTAGTGGCTTGTCCTCGATGCTGGGTGCCGTAGGGGACAGCGGTAAGGTCCAAAGTGTTGTGGATGGATCGCGGGGGCCGTGGAGGACGACGGTAGGGCCATCTCGCACGCGGCATGAAGTGGCATCGAACGTGACCGTGTAGCCGGCGTCACAAAATTTTGCAGTGGAAAGGAGGGAAGTGTGTGCAAGCCCCGGCACAATGTGCGCCTGTCGTGCTGCTGGTCGCAACGTGGGAATGTCAAGTTCACATGTGTGTGTGGAGCGCAAGGTGGCGCCATCGGGAAGGGTGATGGTGATGGGGTTGTTGGCGGGTTGTTTGTTGAGGACATGGTGGACGTCGTCCGTGATGAAATGACTGGTGGCGCCTGAATCACAGAGGGCTGTCGGGCTCCGCTTTGGCAGAGCAGTAGTCTGATCTGAGGCGGCACTGTTGCATTTGTCGGGGGGCTGTTGTGTGTATTCGTCGTCGTCATCCTCGTCGAAGTCTGAGAGCACCGCGTAGTAATTGTTGGATTGAATGGAGGGATTGGTGGGGGTCATCGAGTGTGTAGGAGTCCTAGAAATAAAATTTATTTTAGGAGTACTACTCGATACCCCTCCCCGTCAAGCTTGATGTTGCCCAGGATTGATTGGTAGAATTGTTTGCAGCTTTATATGCCGCTACGTTGGCCCGTGTGCAGCCCTGTTGATGGTGTGGTTTGGGATTATTGCACGTCTGACTGGTGTGCCAGATCGGGCCATCGTAACCACAACAGTAACAAAAAATTCCAGTTATTGTAATACTTTTTGAGATTGGGCGGACCGTTGCGGCTCCCTCCGGGAGTGGCCAGTGGTGCTGGGGGAATGGCAGCAGGGGGGGGTGGAATATGTCCCGGTGTAGGAGCGACCGTTGGTGTGGTGGTGGGAGGTACGGGCGTGACAGGAGGGGGTATGGTACCGGGCGGGGCATAGTGCTGCCTGCGGTATCGTCCATTGCCACGACGGCGTTGGTTTGCGTATGGCAAAGCCTGGTATGGTGCGGCCGCTGCGTATGGTGGTGGATGCTAGACATTCCTCTGAATGCCTAACTAACGGGAATAAGGAATTCCCACGTAGAGCCATCACTTCTCATTTATCGACCTGTGGCTAATACTTACCACCACTAGCAAGACAGAAGGGACAAAGCTTCCCACCACAAGCGAGACAATCGCAGCACACATATCAAAGCACTAAAACATGAGCGCAATAGGCACTCATTATTTTATGCACCAACTTGACAGTAACTAAATAGTAACAACTTGTTGCACACGATTATCGATGTCTTGCATTGGTGCATAAAACATATCAACAAAGTCACAGACGAATTCAAACATGCCATCCTCAAGCGCCAAAGCAGCGGAAGCTACGTCATACGACGCAGTCCGCGCAAACCCCTTTACACGAATCCACGGGCGTCCTACGCGACAGGACTACGAGTTATTGAAAAAGGAAGCATCGGATCTTGCTAGCGAAGTCGACAATATCACCTTCGAGTGGAGCCGTGACATCGCAACAGGGGAGGAGTACGGACTCCTCGCAGAAATCATTGGCGACGTAGAATACAACCACCTCACCAACCTCATCTGGGCTCAAGAACGAGAGCCGGCAACTTATGACCCTGCTATCACAGCAGCCACAGCCACACACACCTGAAAGAGGATGGAAGAGGAGTGGGAGGAAAAACGCGTCTCATGGTTCATTCGCAAAGGATTCTTGCGTGGAACTACAATGAACATGCGAGACGCGCTGGGCGAGCAATACTACTCGCAACTCAAACACATCAACACTGCGTACCGCAACACCACGCCAATCCAAATTCTCGAACATCTCGATACTCGATGGTGTCCACTAGACGTTCGCGCCAAGAAACTCCTCAAAGCTGAGTTCTACGAGGATTGGGACAGCACGGCCGTCCACCTCACAGCCTTCGGCATGAAACTTGACAAAGAGCAAGCACGAATCGAAAGGCTTGGGGTAGTCATCAGCGACGACGACAAACTCCAATTTTACATGGAGCAGATCTACTCGTCGAACTGTTTCGACAAGAAGGAAATGGTGGACTGGGAAAACAAGCCCATCAACATCAAAGATGACTACACCGAAGCTAAGGCATACTTTGAAGGGCTGGTCCGAGATTTTGAGACCTACACACAGAACAGCGGGGGAGGCGCCGGCAAAATGGGATACGAGAGCGCCAACCAAATGGCAGACGTAGGGGACGAAATCAGGAAGTACATCCAGGAGATCGCCAGCGCAACAATTGCATCCAACGACAATGCGTCCGAGCGGGCAGCCAACGTACAAGAAGACACCAAGACGAAGGACACCCAATTGGCGTCGATGGCAGCCCAAATTCAGGCACTAACCAACACAGTTGCAGCTCTCACGTCAGCACTCGCAGCATCGGTAGGCAAAGTCAGCGGCAATGACAGCGCCAACAGCACAGGTAGTAGCGGCAGCGGCGCATCAAAAGGAACGTTCAAGTTCACTCGAAATATGGGGGCATATTGCTACCAATGTGGCCATCATCCCGTCGGCATAAACCACACCAGCGCAACATGCAGCAAAAAAGGGGAAGGTCACAATGACCTCGCAACCACCAACCAGCGGTTCGGGGGCAGCACCTACTGGCCGGGACTAACCAAAGTCAAACAGTCCCAACAGGACCACGAGAGCTATAAAGGCAAATCGGCACCCAATTGACAGGGACTGGGGCTGAGTGACGTAGAAGAAAAAGATATAAGCAACGCATTATCATCAAATTATTATTCTATCCTATATGACACAGCCCCGCCAGCCTGCCAGGTCGAAGCGCAGGAAACCATCAGCACCATCAACGCCATTACCACCCGCGAACACATAATCAAAGAGGGAGTTCTCAACGGGTCCATACCGTCCATTGTCGCCGACAGCGCGGCAACTTCCAATGTCGGCACACCAACAGCACCCCTTATACCCACAGGGCGCACATCCAACAAAATTTTTCAACTACCTGACGGAACAAGAACAGCCGCTGCCACTGTAAGTGAGCTACCCCACGATGTCAGGCAACCAGCAAAAGACATCCACATCGTACCCGCCATTGAATCTAACTCACTCCTAAGCACGGCAAAATTCGCCGAGGCAGGGTACATCACAGTCTTTGACGACGAAGAAGTCAATATTAATGACGCACGAAACACGAAGGTCACAGGGTCACGGGGAGCAATCCTGTGAGGATGGTTCGACAAAACACATAACCTGTGGCGAATCCCACTGATCCCCGTCGTACCCAACAACAACACGGACACAGTGATCGTCAACCACCCAACTGCCAATTTGCTACCCAACAGCACACCAGTCATAGAGGCCATCACCAACGTCTACGAGTTAAAATCTCAACCCGAAATAGTGCGATACCTCCACGCATGCGCAGGGTTCCCCACCAAGCCATCATGGATGAAAGCTATACAGAACAAACAATATGCATCATGGCCAGGCCTCACCGTCAAAGCTGTCGCAAAGTACTTCCCCGAGAGCAACGAAACAATCAAAGGGCATGGACGAAAAATCAAAAGCGGACTGCGCTCAACGACAACAACGATCGACCAGGAAGCGGACAACTCCAATTGTCAGCCTCCCAAAAAGCAAAAGGAGGCGGTATTAATGACATTCGACCTCAGCGACGAAGCGCAGCGACTGATATACACCGACCAAACAGGAAGATTCCCAAAGAAATCAAGCAGAGGAAACCATTACATCATGGTACTACTCGAAGTGGACAGCAACGCAATCTTGGTAGAAGCAATGAAGAACCGCTCCGCAGGGGAAATGATTAAAGCGTATATGGTGCTAATTACACGCCTGCGCACCGCCGGAGTCTCACCAAAAATGCACATTTTAGACAACGAGTGTTCAGAGGAATTCAAGTCACAAATTCGCAAGAACAACATGACTTTTCAACTCGTCCCCCCACACGACCACCGACGGAACATCGCCGAGAAAGCCATCCAAACCTTTAAAGGACACTTCATCAGCATCCTCTGTGGCACCGACAAAGATTTTCCTCTAGACTTATGGTGTCGTCTCCTCCAACAGGCTGAGCACACACTCAACATGCTACGCAGCGCACGGGTCGCCCCAAATGTCTCCGCCTACGCATACCTTTGGGGGCAGCACAACTTCAATGCAAACCCATTTGCACCACTAGGATGCAAAGTAGAAGCCCACGTCAAACCGTCAGTACGCGAAACATGGGCACCCCACACAGCCAGCGGATACTACATTGGAAACGCATGGGAACATTACAGATGCCACGAAGTCTACATTACCGACACTAAGCATCCACGCATCTGTGACACCGTTTTCTTCAAGCACAAATATTTAACAATGCCCAGTTTCACTCCAGCTGATGCCCTCATCAAAGCAGCCGACAACCTTGTCGACACCATCAATGGAATCATCCCAAAAAATCAACGCACCGCTGACGCAGTTGAGCAATTGATGGAGATCTTCAAAATACAAGCGGAGAAGGCAACAGGCGAAGCACGATCACAAAGGGTGCTCCGGGAACAAGCGCAAGCTCAAAGGGTGGAGGACCAACAGCAGGCAGCGGCACATCAGGCACTCCCCCTGAACTCCTCAACATTAATCCCCGATTTCGAAGTTGACCCGTACCCGATCAGCAATAGTGGATCGTCACGCGGAACTCCTATCATATCGCAAGATGACGATGACGACACAAGCCACCCCGCCGCCAACACCCGCCAACAACGTCAGGCACGTAACGTAACCCAAGACTACATGCTTCACATGATGGAGACACCAGGAGTCAAGAACCCAAGCATCCTCCCCGAACAACTCCATTGTGATTCTGCATCTGCAGTTCTTGACGATGACACCGGCCAGCTACTCGAGTACCGCCACCTCATCAATCATCCTAAACACAGGAACACATGGAGCCAATCCTTCGGAAGAGAAATCAGACGATTGGCGACAACAACCAAAACGATTTCTTTCGTCAACAAAGCAGACATTCCACACAACCGCAAAGGTGACATCACCTACGGACGAATCGTTTGTACCTACAGAGAAGGAAAGACTGACAAATATCGCACAAGAATAACCGTGGGAGGGAATCTCGTCAACTACCCTGGGGACTGCGGCACACCAACTGCAGACCTCCTCACAGTCAAGCTCCTATTCAACAGCATCATATCTACACCCAACGCAAAATTCATGTCCATTGACATCAAAGACTTCTATCTTTGCACCCCAATGACACGCTACGAGTATTTCAGAATGAAGATAGACCTCTTCCCGGAAGATATCATCCAAGAATACGACTTACGCAACAAGGTCGACACCACTGGCAACGTCCACTGTGAAGTACGGCGCGGTATGTACGGATTACCTCAAGCAGGCATCATCGCACAAGAACTGCTCGAGGAACGACTGCTAACGGCGGGATACCGCCAAAGCAAAGTCACACCAGGGTACTGGAAACATGACTGGCGACCCATCTCCTTCACGTTGGTCGTAGATGATTTTGGCGTTAAATACATCACCAAAGCTGACGTCAACCATCTCATCCAAACACTTACACAAAATTACGAAATCGAAGAAGACTGGAACGGATCCCGTTACCTTGGACTCACACTCGACTGGGACTACAAGAAACGCCAAGTCCACCTCTCAATGCCAGACTATGTGGAACGAGCACTTGCACGTTTTGGTCATCTTAGGCCACACCAACCCCAACACCAACCACACAAACATACCATTCCCAACTACGGAGCCACCATTCAATACGCAAAGGAAGACGACGCTTCAAAACCACTTTCAAAAGAAAAGAAGAAGTACATCCAACAGGTGCTGGGCACTTTCCTGTATTACGGCCGAGCGGTCGATTCAACAATGCTCACGGCACTCAGTTCCATCGCGTCCACCCAAGCCGAGCCCACTGAAGAGACCATGACAAAAATCAAGGTATTCCTCGATTACGCGGCAAGCCATCACGATGCCATCCTCACCTATCACGCGAGCGACATGGTCCTCGTAGTACATAGTGACGCATCTTACCTCAGTGAGCCTAAAGCCCGCAGTCGAGCCGGGGGCCATTTCTTCATGTCATCCGACACGCCAAACCCAACCAACAACGGCGCCATACTCAACATAGCGCAATTGATCAAAGCAGTCATGTCTTCAGCAGCGAAAGCTGAACTAGGTGCACTGTACATCAACGCACGAGAAGCTATACCAATGCGTCACCTCCTAGCAGAAATGGGCCACATACAACCGCCTACTCCGGTCCAAACAGACAACAGCACAGCATGCGGGGTCGTCAACAGCAACATCCAACCTCGACGAACTAAAGCAATGGATATGAGATTTCACTGGTTACGTTGCCGTGAAGCCCAAAAGCAATTTCGTTTCTATTGGGCCCCAGGTAAAACCAACTTAGGCGATTACTGGACGAAGCATCATTGTGCGGCGCACCACATTGAAACACGTCCCTCCATCTTAACACCGCAGCACGTCGTAAAAGCCCTCCGAGAATCACTCCAGCGAAATCCAGTGGCCAAAGCAGCATGAGCACATCATCTGCCACGAAATCAAAAGTGATGAAAGGGTGTGCTAGACATTCCTCTGAATGCCTAACTAACGGGAATAAGGAATTCCCACGTAGAGCCATCACTTCTCATTTATCGACCTGTGGCTAATACTTACCACCACTAGCAAGACAGAAGGGACAAAGCTTCCCACCACAAGCGAGACAATCGCAGCACACATATCAAAGCACTAAAACATGAGCGCAATAGGCACTCATTATTTTATGCACCAACTTGACAGTAACTAAATAGTAACAACTTGTTGCACACGATTATCGATGTCTTGCAGTGGAATCGGCGCTGGTGCAAACGGTGCCGGTGCATAAGGTGTAGGCGCGGGCATGTAGGTGGGTGATAGTGTTGGTGGCGCTACCGTCAGTAGTGCTAATTGTTGTTGTGTCGTGGTGAGAGCAGCACGGAGGTCGGCTATACTGGCCAACATTGTTTGATGCTGTGTGTTGTTTGCCAATTGTAGTGTTGTGAGTTTGTTGGCGAAAGTGGTCTCAATGTTGGACAGAGCATCATCGGTGGCGACGACATTGGCCGCGATGTGGTACCCGTGAGCGGTGGTGGTACCTGTGCCCGATTGTTCTCATGCGATATATGCCACCGTGAAGTGTTGTTTGAGTCGATCCCATGTTTTGTCGGCGTCGGGAAGTGCATTCCATTCGATGAGGGCTTGGCTGTATAGACCGGTGAGTTGAATGCTGGTGATGGCCCAGATTATCATTTGTTCGGTGGTGTATGGTGGCGATGCAATCATTGCCGCCACGAAACAATCTTTGATATGATCGAAGTATGCCTCAATGGGTTCCGTTGTATTCCAAGGGGCTGCAAAGAGGGCTTCATTGGCGTTGCGTTCTGCAGGCGATGGAATGCCGTATGTAGTTCGGAGGTGTAGTAAGATGGCGTGGGGGTCCTGGTTGCTGCACTAAGCAGCCGAACCGACGATGGCATGGCCGGCGGTGTTGGTTGCACGGCGGAAGGCTTTGGGCACTGCGGCGTTGAGTGCGGCGATGATGGCCCTGGTTACTGTGGCTTGGGCTTGGTAGGCTATTTTCTGGGCTTCGAAGACCGCCTCCGCATCGCATGTGTCGGCAGCACTGAGCCTAAGGGTGCAATGTTGGCCCGGATTTGGTGCATGGACCCATGGGATTGTCGATTTCAGTGCGTATTCTGCGGGTTGTTCTGCAAGGCCACAAAATCCCCATTCCTCGGATTGGGTTTCCAACTTTTCAAAGAGATCACGTTCAAGGGCACGGATATTGGCATGCAAGGGATGTGGATGTAGAGTGGGGAAGGGTACCGATGACGGCGGTTGCCGTTTTGAAGTCAATGTCGTACGACGGCGGGTCGATGGCGGTGGCGGCTGTGCCGGCGGGTACGGCAGCAGCGGCGGTAGCGGCAGCGGTGGGATCCATAGTAGAAGAATTAACTTCGACTGTTGAACAACAATAAAGATGAAGAAAAGCTGTTGAAGTTAATTTATGAGCTATATAAATTGCGATGGCAGTTTTTGGTCGTTGGAGTG